>WYDI02026888.1:0-68229 GCA_009867235.2 Psittacus erithacus | reverse complement strand
AATCCACAGTGTAGTGTTTTCTGGTCTCTGTAGATTGTTTCTTTACACCGCTGCTTTCCATGACCCTTCAACTTGGGTGAGTGCCTGTCAGAATCTAGGCCAAAATGTTTTGGCAGCACATTCTCTGTTGAAGTCTAGCTATTCCTTATATAGCACCTCCTTTCATCTGCAGCTCCTACAGTTTGATAAAGAACAAGTTCAGCTTGTTTTCACAACCAGATCCGTTTAAACTTATATTTAAAAAAAATAAATAAATTTGCAGTTTGCACATTTTCAGATTTTGAGAGAAAAAAGAAAATATTTCAAATTTTTTAAGAACATTGCCAGCTTGCCAGCTAACTGATTGAAATGTGTCTTACCCTGCTTCCTATGGTATCTGTGCAACTGTGTAACTTATTTATTTTCTTTTTTTTAATACAAACTGAAAGATATGAAGATAAAAATCCTAGAAACTCATCAGTTTACCTGATGTTAAAAGTGTGGGATTTCAGACCACAGGGACAGTTAAGCATAAAAAGGAGGACTGTATGTTTTACAATTTCAAGTCCTCTATTAGAGTAGTTATTCCTTAGACTTTCTCATGCAGAGTAGTTATGGTGTCAGAAATGAAAAGGCGAGAGTAAATATTTCTGTATTAATCTACACAACATGCTCTCCCACCATCCCGTCCCTCCCTCTCCCCCCCTTCCCCTAATAAATTGTTACAGTCTGTCTTTGGGAAAGTATCTAACACAGAAATTTGGTATTATAAAGTAGATGATGTTATTTGTTTTATAAGGGTTTTTGTAATTAAATATGTTTATAGAGAAATAGACAAAAATTTTAATGAACTTTTTTTTATTTACTTGTAATCATATAGTAGAAGAAATTAAGGGCTTTTTGACAATGCTTTAAAATACTTTTTTAGTAATTAAACTCAAATTAGCCCTTTGCTGTCAGAACAGCAAAAGTTGCTTCAGTGAGATTTTGTCATTGAATGTGCTACAATTTTCATGTGATATACAGAAAACACCTTGTGCAGGAAGGCATTTATGTATAAGAGACTTCTCAGTAGCATTTTTTTTTCCACCCAGCTGTTAAAATGTATTGACAAATAATATAGAAGATGAATAAAATTAAAAGCGAAGTTATTTTGTCGCTTTCGCCTCCTCCTTCCCAAATATTTCTTCCTTTATACATTCAGCTTCTTCTGTAGCACTGTTGGTTCAGCCATCACTCATCCTTCTATGTTTTCTATCTTTTGCAGTATTATAATTACAAACTATATATATATACACATTTTCAAAGTGGCACTTAGCTGTTTCAGATGAAACTGAAAGCACCCAGAACACAACCCCAGGAGGCTTGTTTAGATCCCTTTGAGAAATCAGGGTACTGCTTGATCAGTTTCATAGTGATGTAAGTGGTGTGTAAACAGGGAGATGTCCGGCCCTTAGTTAAGATCCATTTGAGATAATTAAAATAAAAAAAGGGAGGGGTTTAAGAAATCTGCACAGGATTGGGGGAGAGCTCTTCCTAGCCCAGCATGCAGCCCCTGATGGTGGACACTCGAGGGAGAGGGATTTTGGCAGGGTGAGTGACTTCCTCCGAGTACTGTCTGTCCACAGTAACAGTTCTTGTAACCATGACTGTCCCTAGTAACATGTTCAGCTTGTGTTGCATTATTGTCTGCTTCACTTTGTGACAAAGAATCTCTATGGGAAAAAGCTATGGTCCTTTGCTTTTTGAAATTACTAGTTTTATTTAATATCTCTTACCTCTTTTCTTAAAAGATGATTAATAATTTTTCTCAGTTTACCTTCTTCCTGCCACACAGCATTTTTCCACCCTCTCTCAATGATTCCTTTTCTAGTCAGAAAAGTCCAGTTGTAACTGCTCGCTGTGAAGGTACCATTCCATATCTTCTTTTCATCCTTTACCAGCCTTCTCTTTCTGTTCCAGTTCTACATTGCTCAGGGTATCTGAGGGGGTTTATACAGTGCTTAATAATAATTTCTGTTCTGTTTCCTGTCTTTAGTGAAATATTTCCTGGCATTGCTTTGATTTTTTGACCATTTGTTCCACACCTGGTTGTGAGGTGACACTTTTATGGAACTATTTATTTTATTATTAAAGAGCTGAGATCTTGTGGTTAAATAACGGTCTGTGGGGTGGCTGTGCCAGTGGACAGTAGGACTCTGGGAAAGGGGAGAGTCTTTAGCCAGCCCTTTTTGGAGGTGTGTAAGACAAAGTGATAACTTTTAAGCAAGGCTCTTGCAGGACTCATGACCTTGTGTTGGATGTCTGGGAGAGTTAACCTGTTTAATACTTAGCACTATAGTCTGTCTCCTCTTTCTGAAATGCAGTCAATATAAGTGAGTTGAAAAGAGTTTATTCTCTTGTACATAAAGATTGACAATATCTGAATTAACATGCAGAGAACTGCAATTCTGCTGCGTAGTTAGTTGCTTCTTGCTCTGGAGTCTTTAGGATGTCTTTGTATGACCTCTTCAGCTGGAAGACTATTCATCTAACCTCTCCTGAGTTGGATAAGTCACCAAGTGTCAGCTTTGCTTTACATTAGCATCTGTTTTGGTGAAATCCCTACTCTTCCTTCTGCAACACAGATCCTGTTGAATGCGTAATAGGAACCTTCCAAAACTATTACTCTAGTCCTGATAACTGAGTAAGTCAGAACATACCTTGTGTTTTCACATGCTGATGGGATCTTGTCTGTCATAGTTTATTATTGTCATGGAAAGATGCCTTTGTAGTGCTGCTCCAAGAAGCGTGCACTCTGATTTCACCTCCTCCTTCCCAAATATGTCTTTCCTTTATACATTCAGCCAGAGATGCCATTAAGCCAATTTTAAGTTACAGCTGCCACAGAGGGGGGTATTTCCATTACTTCATGTCTCTCAGGTCTTTGGCTGTGCTAGATCTGGTCGTCATGTGGCTTGTGGGTGAGTTGATTTAGCTTTATGTGAATCTTCTGGGAAGAAAGATGGTTAAGTTCCTTTGATCCCTGAGTATGTAGGTGTGTGGCCACATAAATCTGATCTATGTGAGGATGGGGGCTGGTGGTGGGATGGCTCAGTTTGACAACAATCTGTAATAACACCACAGCTTATGTAAGGTGAACCTGTGCTGTTTTGAGTTTTGTTATTGCTATACTCTGCTGTGCAGTCCTTTGTTCACCCAAAGAAGCATAAAGATGAGGCAGGAGGGCACAGAGAGGGATGGGAGGGGAGAGGCCTTGTGTTCCTTCTGGAGCTGGAGGGGTTAGACTGGGTGAAGGTGGTTGTGGCTGCATTCTGGCTGACTGCATGTAAACTGTTGACACAGCGCTAGTGTCTCTTTCCATGACATGCATCTTTGAGTAAACTGGGCTTACATATATTCTTTCATTATAGTAGATAGCTAAGGCATTTATTATATAAAGGTAGAAGCGAGAAGTGGCCTATTAATGGCACTTGGTAGAAAGGTGTGATGACAAGGAGTTAGAGGGCTTGGAGGAGGTGACACCCAGATACCAGGCTAGAATTAAAGGTTATTGTGACATTCAGTTTGGGGTGCAGCAGGAACCGGTTTAAAGCCAGGTTCTGCAGTTTCACCTTTTTACCTGTGTCATCTGTCCTTCCCCATCCTGTGGGTTTTTTAAATAGGATTGTCCATGAGACATGTGGATGAGGGTCAAAGAGGGAAAATGAGTTCTAAAGGCCGGAGTGAGCCAGTTGAGGAGTGGTAAATGGCAGTGGTGAGAATTTTATTGTATCTGACTGAGCATAAGGTTTTGCTGCACCACATTTTGTAGGTTGGAAAGGCTATTACCTCATGGTAATAGCAGCCTTTGTGACCAGCTGCTTCCTGGTAAGCCTCTAGTACTGGTGACTTTATACATTGTTTAAAACTATGCCAGCTACCCAATTTGAAGTCACCTATAGAGCATACTTACAATGGAGTTTAAAGTCACTTGGATTCTACTCTTACCAGGAAGCTGTATAGTTGAAAATCATATTTGTGTTTTCTAGAAGTTCTATAAATATTAGAAACTGACAGAAACATACAGAAATATTTTCTGGAAGGAGACAATTAGTATTTGTGTCAACTCAATGCTGTGTTTAAACAAAGAAACAAACAAGCAAAGAAGCCACATGCCCCTAAAACACTGAATACAGCAAACAAATAGCTGTTTGTTGTAGGTTTTTTTTGTAAGTGCACAAACCCTCAGCACATAAGCAATGTACCCTCAGACTTGAAAAGCTGATGTTGGTGACATGAAACTATTTTAAATCCCTTTTTTTTCCCTTCTAAATGTTGAGCGGCTCAATAACCAGTAAAATTGTGGGAATAAGTTTTAAGTTATCCCTTATTAAGAAAGTTTACATGCTTAAGGAACTCCTTTTAGTTGACTTAATATCTGACACTGTTCTCTGTAAATAAGCTGCATTTGTCCATTTAAAGGTAAAAGCTAAGTATTGATCAGTGAATTCGAAACAATATAGGCCTTTAGGTCTGCTTCATGTTACTGAAATTTAATTTCCATAAAAGTTGGAGTTTTTATTAACAAAATAAGAATTTCAGTTAGTAACCATTTGTTTGTTGATCTAACCAAACCTATTCTGTGGTTCCTGTCATGGCTAAATTTTTACCTTGACAGCCTTTGCACTGTTTTGTTTTAAACAGCCTAAAAATACCTAATGGGATCTAATATTATACCTACTATAGAAACAATGATCTAGTGGCGTAGTGTTGTAACTTGTTTTATTTGAAGGAATGTGTACAAAAAGTTCTGTAAAATAGTTAATTGAGAATTTCTGCTGTTGATAGATAAAGTGGTTGTAGAATTGAGGCTGCTGAACAATGTGTCAGCATTGTTCACCCTGTGAACAAGCAGGGACAATGTGTCCTTAAAGCACTGGGTAGGCAATCAGGAATTCTAGTCAATGCATTTGTTGAAATATCTGTAATATGTAACTGTATTTGGAGGTAAGAACATAAGCATGTAGCAGTAAGACTTGCTATAGAATAATAGCATGACATATAAATAAAATGCTGATCTCTGGTTTAAAACATCTAAGTCTCTTTATGCACCAGGGAGAAGTGCTGGCCATTGCCAAAAGGAAGGAGAGCCTCCTAGAAATCACAGGAATGTTACAGTAATGGGGCAGCCTTGTACTGATAACTTTGATTTGCTTTCTCAGGCAGAATGAGTCATAATTGTAAACTTATATTCCTGTATGTTTAAATCTTGGGACTGCATTAGGATTTTTTTCTGGCATAGCTGTATTTGCTGATAGATTTGTGTGGGTTTGTTTCCTCCAAATTACTCAATGGTAGGCAGGAGAAAAAACCAAAACAAACCCAAACAATGAAAAACCCCAAAGCACATGCACAAAAAATCCCAAACATACCACCAAACTTTGAAAGTGTACAAGGTATAAAAGAGATTCTCTGGTCCAAGGATAGGGGGGAAAATCAATATTTTCCATAAGCATGAATTAACTTAAACATGTAAAAACTTGTTTTAAGGTAGAAGGTGCTGTGCATGGACTTGTCAGGCATTTGTTCTTTTTAAGAAGGTTGCACATATATGTAATTGGTTGACGTTTATGGTAATGCAGCGAGTATATATCTCAGTAAGAGATTTGAGTGACTTAATTTCTTGAGGATTGGTGCTGTGAAAAGATTAAATTCTTTCTCTATACTGCTTGTAATATAAGGTTATTTTTGTTAGTCAGTGTATGAAAGATTGGACTTTTCAGTTTCTGAGAAAGTCATTTACTTCTGCTACTACTTACAAAAAACCATGTGGTTATATTTATTAATTGAACAGCAAAAGAGTAATTTCTCAACTACCATGTAATGAACTTAATTCTAGTGACTTATGAGACACTGTTGTATTTCTCAAAACCAAGGTCTGCTGCGATTAAATTATGGTATGTTCATTCTAATTATTACACATTGGTTGCTCAATTTATTCTGAGGTGGAGTTGTATGATTTCTTTTGTGTGTAAACACTTGTTCTGTAACAGTAAAAATGACTGATGAATATTAACTAGGAGAGAAAAATGTTACGAAGAACAATTGTGGCTGTAGTTCAAATTAATTCAAAACAGCTCAGAATGAAAATTTTGAGCGGATGTCTGACTTCTTGAATTACTGTTTAGGTTGTTCTTGTATTTCAAAAAGCAGGTCATGTTTATTTGTGAATCGTATAGTGTGATTTAGAATACCTGTTGCTTTTTAAATGATTTAAGGATTTAAGTAATAAGAAAAAATGCATTGAAGCACTAAAATCTTAGGCTGCTTTTCTCTTCTCCGCCACAGTGAAAAAAGGTAAAATTTTAAGACCTGGCAGAGAACTGTCAGCATAGCTGTTGAGCAGAGCATAAAAATGCTCTGATTTGATATTTTATCAGCTTCCTAGATCTTTATCAACTCTGCATGGCATTAAGCTGGAGTAAGTTAAAATGGGGAGTATCGGTTGTCTTGGTTCTCTTAGTGTTATCCTGTTATTTGTAAATGTGAAAGTACTTATCAGCTGTGAGAGCACTGAAGAAATGTGGTGGAGTTCATGACTTCATACAGCAGAGATAAGTTCTTAGTGCTGACTGCTGTCACTGTACTTAAAGTGCTTTAAAGGGACAATTTGTTAAAACTTACTCATCTGAAATACTGAAAGCAGTTTTATGTTTTGTTCAACTTCTGATTCCTTTGAAGAAATGCTCTTTTATATTTGTAGAAGATGGTATGCCAAAACACTGCTGTACTAACTTTTCCATGCTTTTTTGTCATGTTTAACAGAAGACATAATGATGTTGGATTAAAAATAGTATTAAATAAACAAAAAAGCTCTAACCAAACTCAGAGCCACTGAACCATCCAGTAATTCCTTTCCCTATCCCTGATAAAAGAAGTGGATTGTAATTTTTCCACTATACTTTTTACCTCCATCCCCACTCCCCTTTTTTAATCTTCTTGTCTCTCATTTTTTTTTGCTGGAAGAGTTTTATGGCACTGTTCTGGGTTTTGTCCCATAATTGAAGAGCAGCAAGGTATATGGAATTTGCTACTCTGAAGTGGCAAGTGAGCAAAAATTATTATGCTTTTCAGGAATTTTTTATATGCTTTTAATTTAACTACTTACTTGTATTGGTTTCTGTTCATTTGACAGCATTGTTTGGTACATTTAATCTTCATATTTTCAGGCTAGAAAATTTCCAGTGAAAGGGGCTTTCTTCTTTTTCACAACAGAAATGTAATAAAATGGTCTGTTCAGTCTTTTTTTTTCCTTAGTCAATTCAGAAAGCCAAACAAATATTGTCTTTGCAGTTAGTTTTTGTTGGTAGTCCATCCTGACTCAATTCGTGAGAATAAGAGAAATTGCAAGCTAATTCCACATGCTTGCCATCTCTTCAGCATATGAATACTTTGTGTGTGTGTGGTCTTGTTTAGTGCAAAAGGTCTATTTATATTACATTTCTTGCATTTGTAAATCTCTGTGGGGTTGGCATTCTTCTTTCTTGCTACCTTTTCTTTCATATAGTATGACAAACTATTAACACCCCTCTCCCCCAAGAAAACCTTTCATCCCCTTGCTATATACATAAAGCTGTAATATACCTACATATGTAAGTGTAAAATAAGGACAGAGTGTTTTCAGGTGACAATAAAACCCTGAGTATAGAATGATTTGGATTTCTGAAGCAGTTGAAACAAAGCTTGGTAATAAAAAGGACTGTAATTGCGCTGCTAAACAGACTAAGTAGATGAGTGTAATGTCATAGAATGTAAAAATAGTATTTTTTTCCTGGCTGAGATGGCTGAAACTTGGCAGTGGGAAGTCAGTCAAATTACTTTGCACTTCTGATGTTAACTTTTTAATGCTTTTAAAACAATTCTGTTAGTAGTTACTGAATTTGGTGCTGTTGATAGCCCAGCTGTTTAGCTTTTTCTTTGATAAAGTTAATTTAATGCTTTAATTCATCTTGCAGAGGTGGGAAGATTTTTTTTTTTAACTTCCCCCTCACCCCCTCCTTTTTCTTTCCTTTGAAATTCCTGTATACCAACTTGGTTAAATACTACAGGGTAGGGTGAAAGCTCCTCTGAGTCATGATGAAGGCATGAAGTGCTTCCAGGTCTGCAGTCCTTTCCAGGGATGAGCAAGTTCCTTCCTTGCCTGTGTGTATCCTGTGTCTGCACAGCAGTAGTTAAATACCAGGCTCAGTTTATAGGTTGTTTTAAACATGTTGAAGTAGATACACTAAACAGCTTTTTCTGGTGGTGGTTGTTCCCTTTAGCTCACTTATCTGTATTTCTTTGAGTTTATACTCCAAATGTTCAATTCTGGTGATTTATTGGTGTTTCCATGAACTGTGAGCAAGGAGTTGTGTTTAGTGACCAGCATGTAGGAAGTGCAAGATTATGCTCTCGTTTACAGAGACTGCACAGATGTTCTTTATGAGCATTCAGAAGAGGGGAGACTGTACATTACTTTCAATTTGACAGAAACCATGTATATGAAAATCTTTGGTCTGAACTTTATGGTCTATGTGATGAGGCTGTGAACCTGAAAGAGTAGCATTTGTGATTAATAATGACATTTACAGACCCTAGGAATACTGAAATAATCTGTTGGATGGTTTTGCTTGTATAGTGATAGTATCCAGATGCTAACTGTTAAACATCTCTCTCTGTTTGCTGAAACATGGAAATGGGAATGAAAACAGGCATTGAATAGTTTGTGTTTCAGGGAAATAATTTTGGCCATCCCTCTCTTAAAAAAAAAAATATTCTTCACTTGTCACCTGAAAGCAACCTTAAGCAATTTATAGGTCAGTCTTATTCTATGATGTTGAAGTGAAGAGAATTAGGAAAAAAATCTGTTTAATGGAAGTGAGAGCCTGATTAAAAAACAAAACAAAAAAACCCTGCACTTGGATGTGGAGCATTAGCATTGTGAGCCTAATCTAAAAAAAAACCCAGACCACTAGGCAACCAGGAACTGAAGCAGATGCCAAACAAAATGCTCAAATGCTCTATTTTAGCAAGTTTGTATATTAGGCAGTCCCTATAGGACACAGGAGCAAGTGGATGAAGTTGGTAAATGTTTATCTCCCAAATAAAACAACAATTTGATTCACTTTCGAGGTGGATTGCAGTACTGAAGTTGATTGCCTAGTGGATACCTTGTCAAGTTCTTGCTAAATACCATTCCCTGGGCTGTGTATGCCCAGTACATGCAACAAAACTGTAGTGGTAAGTAGTTTCAGAGTTATTTTTTCTATGAATACTACTTTGAAAATGAGGAGAACATAATATGATCTTGGTTTGGTTTATGAAATACAGAAGAGGCATAAACGCACTACTTCGTTCTTGTTGTGGTGTCAAAATCCGTATAATTATTTTTAGAAGAGTTCTCTCAAAGGAAAAGCAACTGCTTTTGTGTTTGTTGGAGGAAAGAAATAGGTCCTGGGATCACACTTTAATAATAAAAAAAACCCTTAAGCCATAAAAATCCCAAATCCTTTTTGATGTTCTTCCACATTATATCAGTTGCTGTCTTGTGGTTGAGCATTTTGTTGTGAGATAATGGCAGTCTTGCATCTAAGCGAATGAAACAAAAAAATTGAAGAAGAAAGTGTGATATGAAAAGTGGCAGAAAGGTCTGTAAATATGTTGCAAAAGTCTTGAAGTTGAGTTTCTGCAGTAGTGCCATCAGTGAGGAGGATGGCTTTATTCTCTAGGATTCACAATGTGGACTGTGAATCAAAAGAAGTTAAGCCATGCGTGTTGCTGCTCTTCAGCTTTTGGTACTTTAGGAATAACATTATCATGTGACCCTGGCAATTGTAGGTGTGTGGGCAATAATAACTTAAATTCCAAACCACTCTGCTCATGCTGTATGTTTACTATATTGCCAGATTAAACAGGACATAAACCAAAACCAGCTTACTAGCCTGTGGTTTGAATAGTTTCTTGCTTAACACCTCACTTTGCAGGCTCCCAGCTGTAAGTTGGGGGTTTTGGTAACTTTCCTGATAATGTTTCAGTTTCTTCCTTGCTTCAGCTCAGCCTTTGTTTTACTGGTGTGGGGCTTTTTAAACTCTCGGGTCATGGTATCTTTATCTTCCGGCATATTGTATTAAGAAGGCCTCATCAAGGAGGAATGCCGGTAAAACTGGTTTCTGTTGACTTTCTAATCCTTTTCTGAGAAATTTTGCATCTGAGATGACTGTGTCTTGTTTGTCACAGTATCCTTCCTGCCTTTCTTTTACATTCTCTCTCACCTGCTTGTTTACTGTACCCTAACTATAGTAATCAAAAGTCTGATTAAATTTACATTACTTTGTGTAAGAATTAAGAAAGAGAAGGCAGTACTGGCCTCAGTATTTAAGCAAAATGGGATCTTTTTATGTTGAATATTACTTTGGCTGTGCGTAGATTCAGAGAAGTTACTATTTCCTTACACTTTTGAGGTTCAAAACCTGATTAAAAAAAAAGCTGGAATAGACCTCAGAATTTCTTTTATCTTGGGGGAAGGGGAAAATGTAAAGAAAGAGTAACAACATTAAGAACTTTAGAGTTGCACATGTCAAATTTCTGTCTAAATAAGTTATAATTAAGAGGATTTGCCCTTAGCAGTATATAAGATAAACTACCAATGATTGTATCTTCTATGTAAATGTTCAGTAATTAATGTATGGCTCATAAATGGACCCAGTGGCTGTTTGAGGAATGTGTTTATACATGGTAAAATACATAAATACTTCTAGGTTCCCTGGAGTATTTTTGGTTTCTTTCATATATGATTGATCAGTTTACCTAAGACACAGAATAGTTTGTTCTCACACACAGTTTACAGATTCTGGCCTGATGAAATGTTGTAATAGCAGGAGACGAAGTGCATGGGCAAAGATGATATTGTTACTGGAGGACTGTAATCAGTGTTTGAAAACTGGCTAATAGATTTCAGAAGATAGTAGATTAGCAGACAGACATAAGGACCATGTATGAAAATGCAAATGCATGGTAAAATTAAATGAAGTCAAAGCTTGGATAAATGCTCTGAAGTGTAGTTCAGTTTGTTTTCCAAAGTGTATTGAATGGAAGACTTGGAAAATCCACTCTCTTAAGTAGGAAGGCTTCCTTTTTTAATTAAGGCTTTTTAATTTGAATGGCTGTGAATAGAAGCATTTTAAAAAAATAATTTCCAAAGGCAAAATAAGACTAAGTTTGGCTAAGGTTGTCTGCACGCTTAGCTGCGCTGCATTTTTGCTTTTGAGGTCCTATGAACTGCTATGGCAAGAAGTTAGAAGGACCATGGCGGTTTCACCTGTGACCCTAGGAACCGGCAGGGCAATTCTGTTTTGAAGACCATGGCTGTGTCTACATTGGCAAGCCAACTTCACGGAATAGATACTGGTCACTGAACTGAAGAGTTGCAAATAGTGAGGCTCTCAGAACCATTTCATGTGGTATAGCCAAGCAGCATTACTTCAGATTAGATGGTCTTTTTTTGTAGGCCAAATGTCTCTGCTCTGTTGTGTTCTTAGGGATCTTGCTGTACATGGTATACTAACTCCAAACCAAACTTCCCTGTGAAGCGCTGGAGTGCTTCAGAAGTGAATCTTCTGGTTTGCTCTTCTCTGAATTTGGTGCTGTAGTTCATGCTTCTTGGCACAGTTCTCGTACACAAACTAGTGCTTGGTAAATGGAGGCAATCAAGGCATTCATTTTTTTTCCTGCTGTTTGGAACCAAATTCCTAACACAGGTAGAGTCTATTTAAAAAAAAAAATTGGGTAGGACATTAGAAAGGCTCCCTGCAATAGAGTACGTCAAATTAATGTGACAAACAAATTGGAGAGAAACGTGCTCTGAAAGAGGTATTTTTGAATTAGTGTCTCCTGCCATTTTTACAAACCTGCATATCTGTGTGGTTTCGATTTAACCATTTGGCAAGTAGGTTTTTCAAGTGGGCAAATAGATGAAGATGATCATTACACATTAATTTGGTGATGAGAAAGTGATTACGTTTTCTGTGCTCAGAAGCAAACTTTGCAGTGAAAATGGAAAGCTTGTTTAGATAGTGAAATTAAATACTGTATTCATGCAATGCTCTATATTCAATATTAAGAGCGAAGATGTGGTCTCAAAATGTTTGAGGCTAGGTGTAATGCAGGCTAAGGATCTCTGGTTCTGTTTTCATCCTCTGAGATTCTGTTGCCCCCTCATGAGACTAATATGTGAGAAATTTGAAATACTTCAGCTTCATGATGTTCCTGTGGGATCTGTTTGTGCTACACCCCTCATTTTGTGGGAGGGCTGCATGCTCAGATACTTCACTGTCAGTCAGAAAAATCTGTGGTAAGGCAGTATACTTTAATTACTTACATTCTGACTTAAACATATATCCTAGTTCATTGTCAAGGCATGGGATTATCTCATCCTGAAATAGACAAGTGAAATTTTATATGAAGCAAGGCTGCTCAAAATTAAATGTGGCTGAGAAAACTAGTCCTTAATAAGGCAAGCATTATCAATATGTTTGCAAGTAGTGTTGTTGGTAGTAATGCCTATTAATAATTACACCAGTAACATCTCCGTCTGGCAACACCACCAATAACACCTACAGTGATTTTAAGGGTAATGGTTGGTGAAAGGGGTCAAGCCAGTAGTTCTCCTGTGAGAATCTCTGAAAAAAGGCAGGGGAAGGAGAGAGGAGACTTGTTGAGAAGAGTGAAGTAGAATATTAAACTTGAAAGAGTAATATAAATCACAGGAAATTACAACTAAAATAGAATTGACCAGAAGGGGGGTGTGTGTGTGTGTGTGGCGGGAAGTTGTGCGCTAAGGCCATCTGAGATATCTGCCCCTATAGAGATTAATATCTCCATATGTGTGAAAAATCTGATCTGGAAATAAGATTAAAACAAGAATTGACCAGAACTGGGAGATGAACCATTGCAGCTTCACAGAGGTGTCCACCCCCGTGGAGATTAATATCACACAGAATAACAAAAATCTGATTTGGAAGGGAGATAAGCGTGCATTCTCCATATCAAGGAGATGATCTTATAGCACTTGCATAGCAAATAGCCTTGACTTCATTTCAGAGTCTGTTGTCAAATAGGTTCTTCCAAGGCCATTTGAACATTTTACTTTAGCAGACTTAGCAACAAAACTACTATTGAACATTTTATTAATGCTGCACAGCAAATCGTGGCAAGTTAACTCTTCTCATATTTAATCCTCTTTCTTACGCAGTAAGTAATAAGCAGATCAGGTTTCTGCTGAAGCAATGGTTGGATCGATGTCATTATTGACATAT
The DNA here is from genome assembly GCA_009867235.2 of Psittacus erithacus. Classification (NCBI taxonomy): domain Eukaryota; kingdom Metazoa; phylum Chordata; class Aves; order Psittaciformes; family Psittacidae; genus Psittacus; species Psittacus erithacus. The sequence goes on along the minus strand of WYDI02026888.1, from coordinate 54,916 downwards.
CAAACAGTTCTTTCTAATTCTGTCATTTCAACAGCTCTTGAAAGCACAGAGTTTCAGAGGTTAGATCTCCCTTGGAGAGGAGGGAAGTGCAAACTTTCTATAGTCTGTGTTTATCTGTTAGAAGACTGCAATATATTTTTGTATTTAACACTTCAATGTTAAAGCACAATCTTTTTTTAGAAAAAAGGTAGGTGTAGGCTTGTGCTTAGTTTTCCTTAAACTTTATTCTGATTTATTATAACGAATGTGTTCCTTTGATGCTTTTCCTAAAATGCCTGCAGAAATTGACTTTGAGCCTGCTCTTACTCAAAATATTAGTATTATGGTTCAGATTATGGATTACTCAGGTTAGAAATACAGATCAGTTGAAAGACATTTTTTTTAACATTTCAATTTCTAAGATTAGTTGCCCCTGTTTCTTCAACTTCTTCTAGTGCATGTTTTCACTGAAGAAGTGAGGGAAGTATTGGCATATCAAACTTGTGATCTCCAAGAACAATTCCAGATGAGAGATACCAGCTGAGATCCCAGTTGTACACTGGGAAAATCTGAAGATGGCAGAAAAGCTTTCAAATACTCCCCTGCCCTCTCCCTCCCCCTCCAATTTTTAACTGCACAATTTTTAGGTGTATAGATTTACTTTTGCTATAAGTCATATGGATGTCAGCTCTCAGAGGTGTGCGTTTTACTGGACGCTCAGAAGAGAGGCATAATTGTAATTTGTGTCATAGTAAAAATACCTGCTTTACCACTTATTGCTGTCTTTTCATTTTCAATGCCAATTTTTTAAATGGAGAATGACCAATGCTCCTGTTTCTGGTGGGGACTGTCATTGGAATGGCATGATTTACAAAATGAATTGTGGTATCTCTTTATTCTACTACAGTAGTCATGACACATGGTATGTTACTGTAAGTCAGAATAGTTTGGGGTTGATCATTTATTTCTGAATGGCAACCAGGTAACGGCCCTGACAAAAAGTGATCTGGGATTGATAATTGTGAGTATGAGCCAGTTTTGGTGGTGTTTGATGTTGGATGTTGATGTTAGGTAGTGTAGTGGGTTTTTTGTGTATGTGTGTTTGAACAAAGTGAATGGGATACTGAGAGGGAAGAGTGTGACCAGCAGGCTGGAGGAAGCTATTGTCCCCCTGTACTCAGTGCTGGTGAGGTATGTCTGGAGTATTTTGTTAGGCACTGGGGCGCTTGCCCTCTCCTGGGTCAAGCAGGATGAGAGGAAACCAGAGTGTGTTGAGAAGCTGAGAAAGTTGGAGCCTGGATGGTGTGACCTGCAAGAGGCACCTGAAGGGAGCTGGACTTGTTTGGTCTCAGGATGAAGAGCAGGTGGGTAAGCTTGCAAGAACTTGAAGGGCAGTCATGAAGATGACAGAGCTCTTTGATAATAGCAAATGATACAACAAGGGGGAGTAGTCACAAATTGCAGCTAGAGAGGCTCTGACTGGGTTCTGTGAAACATTGCTCATGTGGACAAGGGTGGTTGAGCAGAACAGGGTGCCCTGGGGATTCCCTGTCCAAGGGGGGTTTCCAAGTCTTAGCTAGACAAAGCCATGCCTCATGTTACAATGTTGGTGACAGTTCTGCTTTGAAGGGGTTATTTGGCCTAGATGGCCTCCAGAGATGCCTTACAAACAGCACTTCTTTGGTTCTAATAGAACTGTAGCCTGCAGTTTTATGGGGTGTGGAACAGGTCGATGTAGGTTGAAAATGCTCCAGCCTGGCAGAATGGCTGTTTGGTCTCTGCTTCAGAGAGACTTTTTCATAACCTTTATAACCTTTGCTCCTGCTGTCATCGGTCAGACGGGGTTTTTTAAAATTTTTTTTTAGCAAAGTGATGCTTCAACACCTGACCCGGTATCTAAGAACTTCCAGAAGTTTTTGTTGCAGATGAGGTATATGTTTGCAGAAGTACTTGCACTTCTTCCTTTCACACACCTTCCCCTCATCCCCCCACCCACTTAATTAGGCAAGACTTGTGGCTCTTAATAAAGACTCATTCACAGACTGAAGTTACCCTTAAAGTCAAGCACAAAGCACAGGATTTGGAGTTGAACTTCTTGATTTTGTTCTTCAGTAAACATAGCCCTCCTAGGAAGAGGGTGCCTGCAGATTCTTGGATATGATTTCCATTGTTCCACGGAAAAGGTGTTTTAGACCTTTTTTTACAAGTATTCAGCAACACTTGTTGAGGTGAAACCCTCATGCCTGTTTAACACTTTGCTTTTTAAGGAGGTGGCCAAATGAGAAGCTGCCTTTCCAACAGGGGGGAAACCTTATGTGATGTTTTCTGCTTGGCACAGCAGTGTATCTCTAGATACAACGGCTCATCTTGTCAGGCCTTTTTTCAAAGCATGGGTGAAGGTGACTTATCCATATGTTACCTTCAAATTAAAAATGAATTTAAAACAATTTAGTTAAATCATGTTAAACTTGTGTGGGTTGCTTTCATTCAGTATTAAAATGACATATTAAAATTCAGTTTAGTATAATTCACCTTAGGAATGGATTACAGTAAATTTGATTAAAGTAGACTACTTCTGGAAAAAAAAGCTACACAATTTTTTTAAAGTGAAATAAATGACTTTAGAGTTAATTTGGACTAATTTTCATTGTTCCAATATGTCATCCTAGGGTACGTACAACTGATTTTAATCTTGGCAAACAAGTATGTATGATCCAGCTCTTCCTTGTTCTGCTGGCCAAAAACCTCAAATCCCTTTTTTTAATGTTGAGCCCCTGTTTTATCCTTCTCTGTTGGGAAGCCTCTGAGGGCCCTGTGGAGCCTTCTTTCTTGGTGTATCAGGGAGGTATAATTCTAATGTTCGTCAACTAGATTACTTCAGAAGAAGAATTAAATCAGTTGGTGTATTTTGCTTATTCATGTTGAGTGGTGTAGACCAAGTAGCTTTCAGGACAGGGCCACTTTTCAGGTTATCAATAAGGAAATGTGAGGAAATACGTATGAAGCAGTATCCCCAACAGAACACAGTCACTTAACTAAAGGTATGGCATTAAGGTTTATTAGCAAGAGTGCGTTACGTGTTTGTGCAGTGCTTTCATTGAGACTTGATTGGCTTTAGCCTCAGAAATGATGCAGATAGTTGAAGTCCCTGAGGCGTCTGGTAATGTCTTTTGGGGCAGTTTAAGAAGTTATCCTGGACCGTCAGCTCCAGTAACCCTCTTCAGAGCTTGAAGCCAAAATGCAGATCACAGAGAAAAGCGTGGCCATGCTTTTTGTGTGCCACAGTTGTCAGCATGGTTTCTGCCAAAAAGGGTGATGGTTACAGATGATGCGCTGGGCAGTGATCTCCTGGCTCCCATTCGCAGTTTCTGTGGGCATTTGCTCAGCAAAGAAGGGAATTAACTCCTTCATCTGCTTTAACCAAATCCAGCGGGAGTTGGAGCTGTGTCGGCAGATTCTGAAAGGGATTAGTTTAAGTCTCCTTGAAGCTGTGTGCTCTGAAGTTATTATAGGCAACCTTCTCATGGTTAAGACCCAAGAAACAAGCTGCTGCTTACCAAGGAAAATATGCCCTCTCTCCAAAACCTTCAAAACCAAACAACCCACAGAATAGCCCCTTTGTGTGTGTGTTCATTTGATGTGATGTAAACTAATATTTGGGAAACAAGCTTTATTCATATTGTCAAAACTTTTTAAGCTAATATATTCAGAATATTTGGTATTTTGGAAAAGTTGTTTATATTGATTTTAACTTATGATAAATTGAGTGACTTTTATTTTTAAGCTAGAATTTGAAACAGAAGCAGTTTCTGTTGCTGAAACGTAGGGTGTCTATTTTAATTATATTGTTTTAAAGGAAGACCCTTTCATTATGTAAACTTTAACCATGCTTTGAGATCTTGATCCACCTGCCAAGTGACTTAATTCACTAGTTCAGATAGAAGCTCATTCTAGGTGGTATCACAGCTAAGATTGCTAATTATTGAATGCTATTTTTTTTTTTTTTTAGCAAAAGCAGTCAACTTTTAACTGTTCTATGATCCTAAAATTCTATCCTTGTACCAAAACTGTGAGCTGTTCCTACAGCAACCAGAGCTTCAGTCTTTGTTTTGTACAAGATTGGTACAAAATTTTGTAGCACATAGACAATTTAGTGTGGATTCAGTATAAAGTTTTAATATCCAAATCAATAATTTTGTTATTGCATTGCTTGTTGCTTAACTGGAAGATTGAAAGAGCAGATTAAGAATTTCCTTTTGCTTAGCTGGCACAGAATTTTCCAGAAATTTCTATGGGCAAGATTCATTCCGTTATGGGACTCTTACTAAGTTTAAAGATCACGCTTAGTATCGTTAAAACTACAACTAATATAATGTTTACCATATTTGAAGGAATAGCCCCTCATTTAGAATGCATTCAGTGAAGGGTTACATAATGCTAATCTTAGAGACTACTGTAGAGTTTTGCTCCTGCTTTTGTATCCTCTGTATGTGTTGTATGTCCTCTTGGTTTGTTACTCTGTTCCTCATTTGTGAGCAGCATTTTCAGTCTGATGAGGAATTTGATGCATGTTTTGGAAAACTGGTGTTGCAAAAAATACACTGTGAAGGCAAATATGTGGATAGCCACCAAATTCTTGCTTTTAAAGTTCTGTCTTGAGAAAGATTAGGAGGTTTTGATGTGGAAAAAACCCCTCTCTCCCACTGGTTCCTGGCAACATTTCCCATTGAAACACAGTTGACCCAGATGTTTTAGCTTTTTTTTTTTTTTTTTTTTTTTTTTTGTGCAGTACGTCACTCTTGATGACTCCGTGCCTTTCAAAAAAATAGGAATAATGATGATTGAAATGTTTTTTAAATAGGAATTCCACAATATCAATGAAAATGAAGAAAGAATGAGAAGCCAATGAACAGTGGAAGCACCAAAGCAGGGAGATTGTGTTTAGTAAGATGGCTGAATTTTATTCTGGTTTGCGTTGGGTTTTAATTCTTCCTTTTTTCCCCTTTTTTTTTTTTTTTTTTTTTTTTTTTTCCACTTGCCATAATTTCAAAGAAGTATGAACCTAGGCAGGCATCAGATTCTGATCAGATACATGGCATAGTACTCTGAGAGGGATTTAAAGGAGAAAAAAACACCCCCAAAAAAGTTAAGCCAGTATTTGTTGGCTTAGACCTTTGAGTCCCATTTTAAAATCAGCAGTGTTAGATCTTGTTGAACATACCTGAAACTTTTACAGTTCCCTGGAATTTCTGGGAAAATGCTTCAGTTTTAAAGGATGTTTTTTGCTTGATCTGTTTGAAATGACTGTGCTTAAAAAAGTTAAGCAACCCTGTTCAGCACTTCAGCACTACCCAAAGCAATTAACATAAACTTTGTGGTTTCCAGTTGAAACTCTTCTCTTTCCCAAGAAAATCTGTCCAATTGGCTTCCTATTTTGAGCGAAATAAATATTCTCAAGCCTTCAAGACTGCATTTGTAAAATAATTTCAAATATAGTGTGCAGGTTTCCAACTTGCTAGTGGAAACTGGTTTATTTAGAATGATCTCAAAACCAATTAAATTTAAATTCTGTGTGATTTCGTGTATTGGAGAATGTTCTGTGTAGGATCTAGAGCTTTCTTGGATTCTGTAGTGGTAATATGTGCTGCTTGAATGAGTTGATTAGCACTGCTGGCAGTTCAAGTAGAAAGAAAAACCTGAGGAGAAATTATGTTCGAGTGGGTAGCACTTGCAGTATGATACCAGTCTTTAAATTCCTAGAGCTAGATTAGTATGATCTGCTTTATTCTCACAAATACGGGCCTTGGGGCTTTCTTCATTGTCAAGGAAGTACATTGAAGTCACAGTTCATTGCAGAGCCATATGTGTTATGGATATTACATACTTCTGTCTTGAACGAGGAGGGGAAAATGAAAAGTGTGAATATTTTTGTTTTCAGGCTAGATTGATGCAAGCTTCTAATGTAGAGAGAGGCAATTTTACACAGCATTTGGCACTGTTAGATGGAAAACTTAAAAAAAGTATGCTCCTATTCAGGAAGACTGGTGCTTTATTTCCCAATTTGTGTTTCTAGGAACACCTTAATTAAACAAGAAATCTTTCTAGCATTGCTAAAGTAGTGATGCAAGATTGCTACACTTGTTTTCATCTAAGCTATACCTGCCTCCTTCTGTAGCAAATTTGTGAATTTGCTCACTTCTTTTTTATATGATACAAGGACCATTTTAAAAGTGGTCAAAAAATGCATGTATATATCCCTATATATTTTTTTTCTCTGAATTTCCTGTATGTTTGGTGGCTATTGTCCTTCCCCTCCCTCCAGTTAGGTTTTTAATTCTTGAGCACTCATTCTAATTGCTTTCGCTAATGCAAATGGTAGGGAAATCATGAGAGAAACTATGAATTAAGTGAAAGGTTTACTTTTCATGCTGGCAAGTTGAAATAATTATATTTAGGGCTGTGTTTTTGGTGTTGGTTTGTTTGTTTTTTTTTTTTTTTTTTTTTTTTGTGATAATCAATGCAAGTTAGAATCCATTGTAAGATTATAGATTTGTCTGGCCTAATGTATAATTTGCAGCTGGTTTTGTAGTGCTTTTTGGGGACTGGTTGGAGGGCTGCTTCCAGTGCAGCTAAAGTTTTCTGTCAGCTGGAGGCAGGTGCTTGAGAGTCTTGGAGTTTCTCTGAAAATCCAGTAGGTATGGCACTGCCTGGAGACCAGGGTTTTCTGCCTTTGCCCGTCCCCTTCAGTATTTCTGTGACCTTCCTGCTCAACCTGCTCTGAAGATTGTAACCAAGTTCCCAGTGAAAGACTCTGGAAAAAAGTGGGAAGAGGTTGGCTGAAGCTTCTGTCTGGCTTGTGAACTGTGGAAGATGATTACTCATGGTAGCTTTAGGCTGTCATGGGATACAGTTTGGGCTGAACTTTACATATAGGTTTAGTGCTCTGGAAGGTAGGTGGTTATGGTAATTGCGTCTCCAAGCCTACTTAATTTTTATGAAAGGAATGTGGAAGTAAAGGTATTTCCCCCCCCCCAGTGCTTGAGTAGATTTTTGACTTCTTTAAGTATCTTAAAAATGATAAAAACACATTTGGGTTAAGATGGCAAGCCGTTCTTTTCCTGGTTTTCAGTGAGGTAAGGTTAGAAGTCAGTTCTTTGCCAGCTGACCTGAATTGACACTTCCCTGGTGTGCCTCTTCTCCTTTACTTGGCATGAACCTGCCTGTTCCTGGTTTGCCAGTCCAGCCTGATAATCCAGCAGGAAACTATTCCTCAAGGTGCCAAGCAGGTGGAAAGGAGGGCCAGGAGTAGTGTTGTGCTGCAGGGAGGCAGCGGGGTCAGCGGTAATCCTGGGAGTGCAGCATCGAGCTCTGGCTAGCTCTGGATTCTTGCCTTTGTAGCTCACCGAAAGGTGGAGGCCAAGTCACTCAGTGTGGCCACTAGGTAAGGGCGATGAACATTAAAATATGCCTTTAGGGTTAGCTTTCATCCATCCTTGTGTTTACTAATAACCCTTTCAATTTCTTCCCCGTCAGACATGGCTGGGTAGCTTTTTAGGGCTTCAGAGTTAAGACTGTGCATGTTACTTTAGCTTGGATTGACTGCCTGGTGTTGAAAGGCAGAAAGGGTGAAGTGCCTGCTCCTTGTCCTTGGGCTCCCCACAGTTACAGCTCCAGCTCAAAGGTTGGAAATACTCCAGAATCCACCATCCACTTCTGGGGAAATGATTCCATTTATTTCATCCTGAAACACTGCACAATGCTCGTTGACTATACACACACCAATAAATCGTGAGTTCCCATATTCAGCTGTATGCTGGTTTGACCATCTGAAATGCCAGTACCTTTTGTAAGCCTCCTCTGTGAAAATGTCCTCTAGCTCCTCTGTTATGTCTCCTGTGGCCTCTTTGACATTTTATTAATATCTGTTTTCAACTACTCAAAAAGTTTATAAAGTTACCTTAAAGGGTTTTGCATGCTTGTAGTTGTGATGTCATTTTTTTTTTCCCCCCTGTGATTTAAAGTGGTTAAAGGTCATAATTGGAAATTCCCTTTCTGGACTCAACTTAAAATGTATGCTTCCCCTATTATAAGTTATTTAGCAGTCTACAGGCTGTTTGTAACTTTACTTGCATAGTACGTGAGTCCTTGTATAGAATCCTTTTTATAAACATGAGCATGCTATAGTTAGTACGCCAGCATGTCAGATGCATTTTTCCTAATACAATTTTTTAAATTAAGTAGCCCTCCTTTAGTGTCAGGTGAAGAGGGAGGCAGGCTGTTACTGGTGCTACTAATTTAATGCTAAAAGACTTGAAAAGGGCAGGCTAAAATTTCATTTTTTTTGACTCAGGGTAACTTTGAGATCCTTCTGGGTGGCACAAATCCCATCTGAAGGTTTCTACAGTGATTTCTGTTCAGAAATTTGAAACCAGCAAGTATTTTCGTAAAAGTGGATCTATAGTTTGCTGTTGTAGGTCAGTACCTCCTTTTTTTATAGGACTGAAAATGCTACCTGTTCTAGATAAATCATCCTAATTATATCCTTCCACTGTAATTACATGTGTAGTATTAGTAGGTGGCATTAAATATGTAAATGATCAAAATCTACTGTCTGCAGATTTATTCTTTTTATTGTGATTTCAAGGTTCTGTTTTCTGAATTGTTGGTCCTGATAGCATTGTGTGGAGGTATAGTCTGCCGCTTCTAATCATAGTTTTATTTTATGGGTTCCATGTACCATTTGGTATAAACGCAAACTGGTTGTAACTGTAACACTTTGAACAGATCTTTATTTTTCTTAAGAGTGATCAAGAAGGAATAGTGTTATGTGATTAATACCCCAGAGCTTTTTAACTGCCCAGTATAGATAGTGTGACCATCTCTAATGGTAAGATTCTTATCTGTGACATTCTGTTTTTTTGAAGGGGTTTGAAGCAGACAAGTGATACTAATTCAAGCAATCTTGATAGACCTATTAACAGGAATGTGTCGTTAGGGAATGCTCTATGCAGACTCTTTGTATTACCAGCAGCAGTATTACCCATTAACATGTTACCACATTTGCACTTACTAAAGCTGTGGGGCTTTTTGTTGTGTATTTTATTTATTTCTTTTTTAACTAAAAATGCCATTTACAGTGACTACTGTAGGTCTTTAAAGTTTACTTTGGAAAAAATGAGTCAGGAAATAACTTGTCATTGACCTTGGGTATATGAAACATAAGTACCTGATTTTGACAGACTGCTCCTAGAAAACATAATTTTTTTTTAAATCACTTTTTTCTGAGTTAATCACCTAAATTTTAGCATTTCACGTCCTTATGCTGAAGCTCAGTATCAGATCCAAAGGCATTTAGAAAAGAATCCTTGTATAGAAACTTCCCAATGATGTTATTGAAACAGGAAAAGTGGAGTTGAAGGTACAGGTTTGAAACTCTTTCCACTTCTTTTTTTTTTTCTGTTTTTGTTTAAGTAGTGTTGGTTATATCTAGAACAAACAGTAGAAAGACTTCATATTATTGTTCTGCATTGTCAAGCAAGCTGGAATCTGTGGTGTTGACATATGCTCATGGTTGAGTCATTCATCTCCAATTTGCAGTTTTGGAACATAAAGGGGTTCTCTGAGAAGAGATAAATGTAGCTCAGAGAGGTTGCTGTGCTTGTTAGTATAGTCTTTGCAGCTGTCTTTGTAGAAGGGGTAGGGAGCACTGTGTGAGCGGCATTGGCTGAGTTTGTGACAGTTGGCAGCAGTATATTAATTTGATGTTAAATACAGCGTTGCCCATAATTGTATAAAACCACAATACTTGGTTGCTGTTTAATCCTTATAATGTGCACTGAAGGCTATCTCCAAGTTAGTTAACTCAGTGTTAGTGTGGAACATTAATTTTTCTACCAGGCAGACTCCTAAGAATATGGGACCTCTGATCTTGGGCAATATTTGCAAAAGGGCTGTGAAGAAGGTGAAGGCAGGAGGTCAGTGTCTGGGTAGATGGAGCAGCAAGCATTTTGGATATGACATTCTTAGCTAGTACTTGGCTACAAAATTGCTTCTACAGGCAAAATTTTAGACTGCCCTCATCTTGAATCTTGTTGAAAGGTCAAAGTTGGTTCTAGACCTTGTAAGAGCCCTGTTCTACAATATTGTCTGCTACTGCTAAGTAAGGTATTACTCTAAAGCTTCTGGGAGATCTCAGAATAGATGCCTGCATTTTCTCACCCTTCCTGTTTAATTAATTTTTGTTGGTCATTAAATCTATGTAGATCCCTTTATTCAAGTCATGTAAGGGGGACAAGACCAGCAGGATTTGCTTAAATTATTTGTAATGTTCCTGTGGCTATCAATGTAATGGCTACATGCTTTATGACAGCTATGAAATTTGATGTTATAAGTTCCCTGTTTTTAAATAAGGTTTGTGGGGTTTAATACATTCTCCCAGAGAATATCTGCTAATGAGTAGCAGAATGCATGGCAGAAAAAAAGAAATGAAATTGATCACACTTTACATTACACAAAAGCATTTTGTAATCTCGCACATTACAAGTGCAAAGTGTTTGTGCTGGAGATAATAGAAAACATGAAATTGTAGGTGCTTACAAGCTGCTGTTACAAACTTTGGAATTTAGAGGAATGGCAATTTATCTTTTTTTGAAAAGAAATCACTTTAAAATACCTAATTTGGATTAATGGGCTGGTACTCTGCTTCATCACAAGCAGTTATTCTCTCTTTTGGGTCAGCAGAGAGAAAACCTCGAACTGAGAACAGTGAAAAAGTAATCTGCCCCTTCAGTAACTGCTACACTTAGTCTGTGGAAGAAAGTCTTTGAGAACATGCCCTTTATGTTCTTCATGGTTTTGTATCTTTTGACTCATCAGTTTAACTTCTGTTGCAGACAGTGAGATAAGGATTTCAAGTTACCGTGTTTCATAACTTCTGAGTAGTAGTACCAAGTCTGAGGACTTCTGTGAGCAGTAGTGACAGTAGAGACAAAGAGTGAACCTGGCACAGATTTAAACTTGTAACTTGGTTAGCTTTTTGAATGTTCCTAACAAAGTGATGTGTGAAGGAATTTGTATGCATGCTGTTTATTGTTTCAGTAGAGCCTGTAAATTTGAATGGCCATTCTTCATGGAGGTTGGATCTACAGGACAGCATTAGCTTTATAAACGTTTTAGTGAAGGTCAGTGTTAGCTAAGGCTAACCCTAATTTATAAGGAACGGCATAATTATTTTTGGTCAACATCCAAAATAAGGTTTAACCTCCATCCTTATTTGCTTATTACTTGCTGGTGTTTCTTCCACTCCCTCCTGGTCCCTCTCCCCCCCCTTGCAAGCATTCCAAAGATAGCCCAGAAATACTCTTGGGTAAAATCAACTTGAAGCCTCTGGTGCGCTTGTTGTAAGAAAGAGATTAGATTTGTTTTGACAGGAATATGGAATTGAGTTGCTCATAGCGTGGTGTCACGCAAGTGCATGTAAATTGTTCTAACAAAGTTAGTTGGTCGCATTTTATTTTACATGTGATGTTGTTATAAGGTCTGTCTCTATAAGCAGCCTATGTTGGAGACGGTAGAAAATGTCAGACAATTTCAGATATTTGTAAGCCATGTTTATAAATTCCAAAAGCTTGTTAGCTTGTTCCGTGCGTGGTTAGTTTGGTTGTGTGTGTTTTTTTGTGTTTTGGTTGTGGTTTTGTGGTTTTTTTTTTTTTTTTTTTTTTTTTTTTTTTTTCCCCTCCCTGAGAGTAGCCGTTTATTTTATTTAGGAAAAAAGCTCTTCTGTGTAATTATATGTGCACTAATTATAAATGCTACATTAACTTTAAACATAACTGCAAAATAAATATGTTTTGCCAGATGTTTAAATAGTGTGATTTCACAGGTGTTGCACATGTAAATTCTGTCTTCTTTCTGTTGGTATAGAATCTTGGGTGGTAGTCTTAAGTACAGTGAGGTACAACCACAAGAAATGTATCAGAAAAATTGTGTTCTGGGGTTTTCTACATAGTGCATACAATTTCATGTGTTAATTTTCTGACTCTTGAACTTCCATGTCTCGTGTGGAATTTCAAGCTTCATATATGCAGCAATTTTCTTTGAAGCTATGCCTGGATTATTTGCACAAGGTCATCCCTTTTGCCAATAATCAGTGGCCAAGTGCAAAGAAGTAAAATGATAAAAAGCATTGGAGAAGAAGCCTTAAGAGAAGACTTGAGGTGAATGCTTTGATTCTCCCCACTTTGCACAGAAGTACCTTTTTCTTCTCCAGCTGTTTTGAGTGTGTGGGCCTGAAGGGATTTCTGGTGTTTCCAGGTCGTCTTTCTGCAACTAGCTGGAGTCATCTAAGCAGCAGATGGGGGATATGCTGCCTGCTACAATGAAGCTTAAGCTTTCTGCCAGATGAGCTGACGTAGCCATGTAGTTGATTGAAAGCTGTAGAGGTTGTTGGTGTATGATACCTGTTCCTGGTAGGGCAATCTATGAAGACCCTGTTAGGGGGCCCTTTTGGGACTTCGAGGAAAGCTGGTGATAAGAAGAGTCAGCAGATGGGTAAATGTACAGGTGAGCTCTCACCAGCTTGCAGAGCTTAGGCTTTGTGTGGAACAGGAGTTCTGTAGGCACTTGCTGGTTTTATATTTTGACACAGATTATGCTGCTTTATTGATTCCATTTCATTAAGGAATACAGTCCAGGGGATACTGTTGCCATCTTACACTTTTTTTTTTTTCACCATATTGTTGGGAATTGGTTGACCTGAGCTTGTCAGACTCTTAGTCTCTGTGTATCTTCAACATGATAGATTATCCTGCTGCCTTGATCAAGCCTCTTCCTTTTTTTGTAGGGAAAGCAAAAGAAGCTTTTTTAAAAAAAAAAAAAATAAAACAAGCCACGTTGAAACTTCCTCAAATGCTCAATATTTGTGGTGCGGTTTTTGTTTGTTTGGTTGGTTGGTTTCTTTGTTTTTTCGTTTGGTTTGGCTTAGTTTCCCTGCCATGGAGTTTTCTGAAGACCGCCTCCAGTGTCCAGCACCCTTTGCCCTTCCTCCGGCTCCCCAGGGAGGAACGCTTTGCGTTCCGTAGGCCGGGCCGCTGCCGGCAGGTGGCGGTAGAGAACACGCGCTAACGCCGGCGGCCCGCGGAGCTGCCTGCCCGGAACCCCCTTGTCACGGCTCTTCTGCGGGGGATGGATGTTCATTCGCTCGCGTCTGGTCCCGAGAAATGGTGCTCTAAAGGCTGTTTACATTAAACTATGTTGTTTGTTTTGCTTGCTCTGACGTTTTTCTAGTCCAAACTCGGGAGAAGAGAGGTGGTAATTAGCAATGTGTGTGTCTGAATTTTTAATAAGTGTATTTTTTTAAAGCTAGAATATGGTGTAGACAGATAGTGAGTGACTGATTTATTAAAGGTTGTGTGAACGTTTGTCTCCTAAACTCCTTATCCATCACCTGCAAAATTGGAACCTTTTGGATTTCATTTTCCTAGCCATCCTTTCTCCCACAGGTTTATAGAAATTCATGAGTTAGAGGTGTGAAGCGAGAAAGATGTTAAAAACTAGGGAAAGCCTATTAGCTGTATTGAAAGGCTGATGAAAGTGAAAGTTGGGAATTTGAATGAGGAAACATAGCAGTGAAACACCTCCTCCCCTCCCACCTTCATGTTGTCACAAAATTCTTAATTTTATTTGATCAATTTATAAGCCTGTGCAGCAAATTTTTGCTGTATGAATAATAGTTCTTGCACCCTGTCTTTCCTAAGCCCACAGCACACTTGGCAAGGGTGATCTTGCATACAATTTTACTATCTGAAGTTGACATCCCCCTGTCAATAAAACAAAGGGGTGTCTGGATGGTAGCAGAGGCTCCCTCTTGAAATGCACCGGGTACAGCACTGCATCACACTGTCCACTTCAAGAAACTGTATGTATGAGCTAACTTCAGTCCTAGCTTGCATGGAAGTGTTGTGTATTTTAAACAGGATGTCTGCTTAACTCCTGGGATTTTTGAAATAGTTTCCTATTCAAAGCCATAATTATCATAACTCATTATTATTTAGTAATTGTAATGTCTTATGTTTTCTCTGTCATCTGTACCTGATGTTGAATCACGTATCTACAGAAGAGCAAAGCAGTTCAATTTTTGTGCCTTTCCTGCCTCTTTCCCTCCATTTTGAAGTTCTGAAATGCTCTGAAAGGCTGTTCTGGAAAATCAATTTGCTGTTTGTGTTGGTTTAATGCTTAACACTGGCTGTGTGTCCTTTGTACTGGCAGCTGTGGAATTCTTTGCTGCAGTTGAATTTGTGTATTTTCTGACATGCTAAATACAGTGAAAAATCTTCCTTACAAGAGGGATGGATTTAGGTTTGGTTTTGGTATTTATGTTTTTTGACAGAATGATATTTTGAGAGTAACGTGTCTGTAGCTCTGCACAAATGTTTTATGTTGTCTTGTACAACTTTTCTTATGTTCCTCTTTGATATCTAAGATTATATTCCACTCTTGACACCATTTTAGGACGATTTTAAGTAGAAGGGCTACTGCATTTGCACTGCTACCTGCCTCCTGTGTTACAGGGGAAGCCTTAGGTAGAAAGGAATAGAAGTTGAAATAGCTACATATTGTAGGAGTTAAGTGATATTGTTTATTTTTTTGGCAATTCTTTCTGTTGTTGTTTTGCCACACTATAAGGAAGAGCGAGTTAGCATTCTGAAAACTTGCTAGTGAATACTTTGTATGGTATGCTAAGGCCCACAGGCCTCTTTGTGAACTTGCTGTTTACCTCTAGTGTATGTTTTCAGGAGTTTTTTTCATGTAGAATCTGCTTTGTCAAAAGGAGTAAAGGAAGCTTAAGGAGGTATTAGGAATATTGCATGGTTATCTGGAGTTGCAGTCATTATTTGGGGAAAAAAGCCCCAAACCTAAGATTTTTGAGATATCCCCCTCACCCCCTTAAAATTATTTTAGGAAGTAGGAAAATCATTTAGCATGTGGGGTTTTTTAACTGTAATTTCCAAATTTCTTTCTTAACAGCTTTCAAATATGAATCTTGCTGGTGATTTCACAAGGACCATCACCTCCTTTGAAGTAGTTACTGTCCTTTTGAAAACCACACAAGGATTAATGATAAGTTAGGAGACAAGAAGAGAAGGAAACCTTCTGGTTTTTGGCATGCATTTTGGGATTAGCTGTGTATGTAATTGGAGGGACAAATGCCTAGTGGCAAGACTTCCAAGACGTTAGTTTAATTTTAAGTTGGAATTTAATTTGGCAATTGATAAGGGACATTCACAACATGTTGATGAAGAAAACAAGCTTAATTTACAGGCAGGTATGCAATACTGCAAGTGGGGAAATTAAATTGGTTAAAAAAAAAAAAGAAAAAGGAAAAAGCTGAATACTAACTCTGACTGATTGTGATTTCTTTAAGAAATGTTGGGAAATTGTTAAAAATGGGAGACATGCATTTAAGCCCCTGGAGAGATTTCTGTGGCTCAGAGATGGTATCCTAGGTGCTCCTAGGCCAGGTGAGATTTAGTGGGTAGAAGCAAAGACCATGAAGGTAAAACTGCCTGTAGAGAAGTTTTACTAGTAAAATGTTTTGAGCTGAGGACTATTTTCAGTGACTGCTAATATAAAGGACGAGTATGTATTTGAGACATGACTAGAAAATTTCTGAAAACTCATGGTGTGGGAGAGGGGGCCAGAAATATACCATAGGCATGAGTTGATTTCGTGTCTGGCTGCCGTAATCAAAATGAGCAATTTGTGACATGTTTTTATCTTGATGCTTGTAGTGACTAATGTTTTCAAGGGTTATATGGGGAGTGGATTTCATCCAGCGCATGCAAGAGGTCTTGGGATATAAGCATAACAAACGTGTTTTATGGAGACACAGAGCTGCATGCTAATGAGGGCAAGCTTGAACTCTGAAGGCCCATTTTTGTGACCTCTGATGTGCCTCTAGGGAGATAGGACACACACTCTGGCAGTGTTTTAAACTAATCAGGTCTGTGCAATAATACCTCTAAAGCATTGCGTTGTTGGAGTGAGCCTGCCGGGATGTTTCAGTCTGCAAATGCCTCGTCAGCATTGTCTAGTGGAGCTCTTGTGCTAGGGGAAAAACAGGTTTTGGCTGAGAGCAATTACAGTTAACGATGAGGGTGCAGTTTAAACTCAGACCTTGAGGGTAGAGTCCACTGTAAAATGATTTTTAAGTTTCTCAGAAGATATGAGATAAAAAGATACCATATTGATAGAGGCATTCAAAGGAGGTAGTTATCATGAAGAGCAGCTGCTTACAGAATGCTTTCACAGACAAATGAAGAGGTCAAACTACAATGAAGGGTAATGCTGCGCTACCCTTTAAGCTGGGGGGATGGTTCTTTAACACATTATTAACAGTCTTTCTGGGTCAGATAGTAGAATAAAAGTGTTAAACTAAAGATTATCTAGCTTAGCAATATTGACCATATTCACAGGCCATGGAGTTGGGAAACTGGTGTATATAGGCTGTGGTCCACTGCCTAGGTAGCTTTGTCCTATGACATACTCTATAAGGTGCAAGGAGCAAACTATTTAGCAGGTTTTTGTTCATTCTGATTTGGAATATCCTCAGAAGTCTTGTGATAGTATGGGGGAGGAATAAAGCAAGAGCTCAAGTTATCTTTGTGTATACTGTGAATTCTTTTTTTTTTTGGCATGAGATGAATAAAATGGAGTTGTGTTCCCCCCACCCAAGGTTTTAGGGTAGGATATGCCTTCTGCTTCCTGTAAACTGAGTTGCTGCAGTCTTTTCTCATTACTAGTGAGATGAGTCTTGGTTTTACAACTGAATATGAGAAAGTTTTGTTTCCTATAAACCTGGAGAAAGCATGTAGTTAGTGGACTCACAAATCTGTGTGTTTCAAAGTGTAGCAGCAAAGTGAGTAACTTAGAGGAAGGAGATACTGAAAGACTTTTAACCTCTGGGGGAAGACTTCACAGCAGTTTGCCATGCTTGTGCTAGTCTACTCATAGTCATCAGTGTTGTCTTCAAAGATGCTGAAAACCTGTTGCATAGATTTTAATGAGACCATGAATTGAATAGGGCAAACTTATACCTGGAATCAGTTGCAGAAGCCTTGGAGATCTGTGTCCTATCTCCTAGAAGATGAAGTCTACAGTAGTTGTAAAGCATTGTTTTCCTGTGGTGCCTTCAGCAGGGAGAAGGCCTTGTCAACCCCAAAGGAGTCATAGTGCAGTTATGTTTATAGGCAAAGTGTGGTTACAGGTCTTTTTAACTCTAGGAATTCAGCTGTATGAAGACAATGAGAAGCAGCAATATGTGATGGTGTCTGGTATAGATCAGAGGAGGAATAGCTTGGTACTTCCAAGGGGAAAGGCTCAGAGTGGGATGGTGCAGTGCAGTGCTACAAGAATTATTCTTAGTATGTTTGGTGGCGGGGTGTCCAAGTATCTGTCACTTCAGCTACTTTTTCAATGGAAAAAAGTAGTTCACTATATTTGAGAAAATATTTTCAACATATCCATGAAATTATTGCCATTAGGGTGACTCTGTAGGCTTTAAGCCTTAGCTACCAAAAGTTGGCTTTCATTTTTGGGTTACCTACCTTTATATTTGCCTGTTATATGCAAAACACTCCACACTTCAGTTTATAGTGCAGTCAGGTGAATTACTCTATTCTGTGGTTGTTTTGCTTTCTCCTGTGGCTGGGACAGCATATGCATCTTTGGAGTGTCCCATCTAGCTGGTTCTTCTAAAAGGCGAAGAAATCAGTGGAATTAGGAGAGAAATTGTAGCCACCTTCAGATAAAGTTTACCACGTCAATTTAGAAGAATTTCTTTCAAATGCTTGTTGCATGTAGCAGAACGTTAAACAGACTGGAGTACCAGGCCTGCTTTGACAGTGGCTGACAGCATGCCTCAGTGTAAGAATGAATTCTTGAACTTTCTCTGCTAGTCACTGTGCAAAAAATGAAAAAATCTGGTGCTTAGTGGCCAAGCAACATAAAGTTGACGTCCTGTTGTTTGTACTTTGATCTCTTGTATAAACCAGTTGATTGTAATATGAAACGAAGTTTTTTGGTTGGTTGGTTTTTTTGAGACTTAATCCCAGAGAAACTAAGCATGTTCCAAAGTCAATCTTTAAGGATTGTCAGCAATGTTTGGTTTTGTCACCTGATAGAGGAAGCAGTGTAATGAAACAGCTGAAAATCGTGTATGTGTTCTGTGATCAGGTATGCCTCAGCTCATGCGAACAACAAAAGATTTGTGTTGCTGTTGCTACTTTTTGAAAAGGGCAAGTGATCTACCTAATTTTTAAAAAATGGTGAGCCTAAAATTTGTTGAACTTGGACCAAGATTCACACATAATTCACAACGTAGCATATAGGAGGTACTTTCCTGTCTACAAATTAGTGGAAAACAAGAGTGACTGTTTTCAGTAAGAGCGTCAGACTGCACAGTACAGCAAAACATGCTATCGAGTAGCAAACACTTAATTGTGATTTACAGATTTATTTTTTTTTGCAGATTGCTTTTGTTAGTCTTGAGGATATGGAAATGTAGATCTGTGCTTCAGTAAGGTCTATGTACCCTGCAGCTGAAGGATCTTGTTAGATAGTCCAGAGAAGTTATATTTGTACTTTATAGGAGACTCTTCCAATTATGGCTTTTAACCATCTTTTAAAAACACAAGTGAAATGGGAATAATAAGTAGAAAAATTGATTGACTGAATGCTGCTTTTTATTATTATTAATATACTTTCATATATTATATAAAGTCTATAAATCTATTTTTTATATATTATGGTGCACTAATGTTATGGAGTCTTACATGATTAGTTTATTATTTGTGTACTGCAACATGAAATAAAAAGATTGCTTGTTGTGTTACTTGAGAGGTGAAACAGGTGATTAAATCACAAATGTAACTATTCTGTCATGCTGAATTTTCTAGGTAAAACAAGAGGGTGAGAGGGCTCATCAGTAAAATAAAAAACTACTGGGTTTCATGTAACTGGTGTCATAGCTTGATTCAAGTAAAAAAACCAAATGACCAACAAACCTACAACTGTGAACTTATTCAGTAACTTTTGAACTTTTTTTTTTTTTTTTTTTTTTTACTGGATGCATTGTTGAAGAGCTGAAGTCTGATATACCTCTAGGTATAGATTTTTAGAGTGATACTGGGAGACTCATTGTAAAGTTTATGCAACCTTCAAAAATCTTGTCTTGAGAAATAGCTTTGTGTTCTGTATTCAAATACTAGTTCTTTTCTCATGTCCTTTTCTACCCTGAATGCAGCAGTCAAACATATCCATGTAAATACATTGGAACAGACTGTGGCAATTTGTTGCCTATGGATTAAGGTTTAGCTTTAAATTGTTGATTTCAATTGCAACTGAGATATATATATAAAAAAATTAAAATGAAAAAGTCCCAAGCCCTATCTGAATTAAAATGCCGGAAAATAGCAGTTGTTTATCACTGTCGATCTCTCCCCTCCCCCCCCCCCGATTACTCCCACCCCAAAGTAGTGTCCTATCCATCACATTAATATGAAAAATCAATCATTTGTGCAGATCTGCAGAGAGCATTTTGCCTATGAAGAAGCAGTGAACATTTTTTTGCCTGGAAAGAAATGAAAGTGGAAGAGGGAAGACACCTGGAAAAAATACACTTTGAGATACAAGTTCAAGTTTTGTATTCAAGTCAGCTTCAAACTGGGTTGAGATTTTTAATCACTCACTCTGAATTTTGTTTAATTATGTTAATCGAGCAATAGCTGAAGAATAGGTAACTATTAAGCTGTCCTAATGGCTATCTTATTAATAGCTAAGGGCTAACATAGCAGTTAGCTCACTGATTTCTTTTTTTTTTTTTCCTTTCCCTCTTGCCAAACTGCCTCTTCTTCCTTGCTGCTTTTGTACTCTACATGGCTAGTTCCCACTAACTGAAGATGCTAAGAGAGTAAAGCATTTCCTACCAGTTATTCATAGCACCAGTGCAGTGATATATTTGTTTTATGCAGTGTGCTTCTAGCTATGTTTAACTTTCCTTTATTTCTAGAGATAGTGCTTAGAACATTTTAAATAAGCCTGAAACCAGAATTCTTCCTCCAACATTGTATAACTCAACTCTTTATAATTAGCAGAATATTTTCAGGTAGAATTGAAATATGTCATGATTACCTGAGTGTGTAGATATATTTATCTCTAGAAAGCATTAGGTACAGGTCAAAACCACACTTGTATATACTGTGTCCATGGGTTATGTGCCTGTTATATAAAGGGGAAATCATAAACTAAGAAATGTGGGTTTGTCCTCTGGAATGCTCAGTTTTCTCTTTGTATTTCTTAGTTTTTTGCTAGTTTGTTGGTTACTGAATCAGATTCTCTTTCTCTGGTCAAGCTAAAAGCTTAGGAGCTTGAAAAAATGAATCTTTCAGTATGCCATTAATGGGCTTGTCCTTCTACAGATGCTTTAAAAATGCATTTTTAAAATTCATGGAATCCTTAATGCAGCATCGATGCTGTTGAACTGATCATTTAGCAGGAGTCAGGAAACTTCACACAATCTGTCCCCAGTGCAGTTAAGCCTTTTAATACTCGGTTTATCCGAGCAAGAAGGCTGTCTGATTCCATTTGTAAAATAGCCATGACTAAAGGTAGTCTTTTGGGGAAAGGTTAGAAGTTCTTTTGTGTTAGGAAGTGATGTGCCCTTCTACACAAATGTAATATTTGCTAGAAGGAATTAATATTTGTCCCTGGTGGAATCCTCAGCTAGGCTGAAGTCTGTTCATTCTTGTGGTGGATTAAGAGTCAAGGAGACTAGTCTGGCTGCTACTCATCACAGTTGGGTGAATGCAATCTTCAGCTGTTCCACCTTCCAACTCTCAAAACCTTTGGTTTGACCTGGCTGCTCTTGCACTAAACCTGTGAAATACAGATATTATGCTTTTTTTAAAAAAGAAAATCTGGCATAGGGAGCACTCTCACATTTTGTTGTCCTTGTGGTATAGATTAGGAAACAAGATTTAAGTGATTTATTAGCAGTCAGGCAAGGGCCAGTCATGAAAGTAGGATGGGTAGTCCACAATCCAAGTGTATAAACAAAGTATATAGAAACAAAGATGTTGAAGTCAGGCCACTCTTTTCACTATCTCTTCTTGGAGATGTCTACTCCTAGTGATTATCTTCTGGATGATTTTGCTGTTCTATACTTGCCTGTACAGGACTTGTGTCTTTCTCTTAATGGGGAGCATGAAAGAACTTGTAGGGCTACAAAGGGAAATATTTATCTTGTTTGTAAGCAGATCTTTCCTCTTTATAATGACAACAAATCCAACACAGGAAGTTTTGTGGGAGTAGGAAATTTACTGGGGACATGGCAATACTGGGGACATGGTGGAAGGAGCCTGAAGGATGTTTTCTGTTCTTACTGTGTAATAAAACCTTGTTGTTTGCATGTACTGCATATTGCTGCCAAAAGGGGAGGGTTTTGACTTCTGTCTTGCTCATTTTTATAGTTTCTCTGATGCTAGTAAAAGGATGAGTGTCAGAGAGCAGGGCAGCCTTTTTGGGGATGCTACCTGTTTATGCTTGTTGGCTTCACCAGCACTAAAGTGTAGATCTTGTATGGGGAAACGCAGCTTTTGTATATGATCTCGACAGGCTTGAACGCTTGTCAGTGTTGTTTTCTTTCTATTCGAATTTGGCAACTAATGCATTAGAAGATATTCTGGCAGATCACCTAATTAAGAATTTTGTATTTGCTTGATTAGAAAGATTGGCTGAAATAGGGTATGCTTGACAGATTGGTTGCAAATCTCCTAGGGGGAGAGATGGCATTATCAGTATTTTAAATGCCAAGTTGTGATGGTGTATAGGATAGTTGTAAATACTGATATATTTTCATCACATCTCAGATTAAGAAGGTTTTAAGATGTGATCTTAGTCAGAAACTAAAAGGGATATTGGCACTTTCGTGATAAAATGGGCAATTTAATTATTCAGATCTGCAGTCATTGTAAAGTTTAGCCTGTGTTATTTCCATTAGGGCATTTTATGCTCAGAGTGAGGGAGTATTGCAAACTTCAAATCAGAAGTAGTAGATGTAGGGATTTTAATAGCTTTATCCATTGTCTACAAACACAGAAAATATCATCTAAATTTATCTGATTGCATTTCAGTGTGGTGACTTCAGAGAAGTTGGGGAACTGTTTGAGGTAAGACAAATAGTCCGGGAAGACCTCTTAAGAAGCAGAACCTGCTGCTTGTGTAGACTGCAGTTATTTCACTTTTGTCACATATTTTCAAAGGATAATTGGTATGTGATGTTAGTTTGACAGCCAATTATTTGCTCTTGTGGGGTTGCTAAGTAAAATTGAGAAATTGTTAATGAGGCTACCGATTCTTGCCTGTACTTTGCAGTTTCTCTGAAATAACTGTTGCAGGCAGTTTGGGAGATTTGATTCGCATAACACACAAATAAATAGGAAGATACTTGCTGTCTTGCTTGGATTTTGTCAGGCTTTTCAGAAACTAGCTTTTTTGGTAAACATGGACGATAAGACCATGGTACTTTGTAAAAATCTGAGACTTATTTTCAGTAGGCAAAAGCAACTACACAGAACTATTGTGAATTTCTGTGTAATTTGCTTATAGTAAGTTGTCATGAAGCTTACTTTATGAAACTTTAGTTCTGTGACACAGGTAATGGGATATTGGGCTTTTCACTTTGAGATCAACTGCTTATGTTGTCCTGGTTCAGTAGTCCAAAAGTCATTAACGCGTGACATGGAAATGAGATAATGCAAAATGCTGGAATGGTTAATCCAAATTTATGTTCAGTTGCAGAAAAATGAAAGAACAAATACACAAAGAGAGGCTGAATCATCCTCTTGATTTTGTAAGTAGTCTCTTCCCAGAAGCTGCATTAGCATGATCACACATGGAACTTTTGTTCCCATATTCAGTTTTTAAAGAATAAATAAATGTCACTGTCACTCTCATGACTGGGAATATTAAATTAAAATTAAAAATGCTGCTTGCATAAACAAAACTATTTGTATGCTAGTGGGTAAGGGGATGTCCAACCTTATAATAAACTTTTGTCATAGATTGAATCAGTATTGTTTGAATATGTATTGTTTTTCATATACCACCTACCATGAACTACTAAAAACTGAGTTTTCCTCTAGTTTTTTCCCTTCAAGTCTAAAAGAAGGAAACAATTAATGATCATGGGCTGTCAAAAAGTCCAAGGCAGAATGCAGTTATGAAACAGTCTTCTGTGGAGATATTTAGAGAGTGAAGAGGAGCTGGTGTTGACTCACAGATAGCATAATTGACTCACACATAGTGTAATTTCCCGTTCTTTTTGCATTCCCCCAGGCCTCACAAAGTTGTTTTGTATCTAGAAACATGCATAATGGAGCTATTAAACAGTAATATCTTACGTTTAGGAGCTTCGCTGGTATCATGGGAGACCACCAATGAACCAAAATCACTGAGATCAGAGTCTAGTTCTAAATATTTAAAAACAATTTCTAATAGCATTGATTCTATTTTTTTAATTTTTTTTTTTTAAATGATTTAATATACAGAAGCACTATTGGGCCAAAATGTCAGTCTGAGACTTTGCGGATAAATTGAGGCTCTTAGAATCACAGTTTTTCAAATTTTAAAGTATTCTGGCTGTCACAGCTGAAGTGGTACTTCGGCCAAAAAAAGTTCTTACAGGTGATTAGGCCTGTGAAGGTAGTACTAGACACAGTGCTCTTCATTGGGAGAGGAAAAGGGTAAGTCACGTGGAAATTCTGAATGTTTACATGCCTATTTAAAAAAACAAGGTTAATGTGGGATATGGTGATTGTGCATTGATTCTGCATTTGATGTTGTTCTACCAGTCACTGAATACAAGTGGGTTAGGTTGCTCTTAATCTGTTTAAAGGTACATGGTGATTTCTGTTTCAGAGAGTTCTGATTGCCCTGATTGGGTTTGCTTCTGGTATTTAAGCATCAGGGAAGTGCAAGTCAGCAGTGTTTTTCTCAATAGGTAGACTTGAATTAGAGGAAGTAGAGAAGCTACTGAGCAGCAGCAGCAGCAGCAGCAAGAGATGAGGGGAAGGCCTGGGGCTGTACTTGCTGTGCCTGATTCTGTGGAGGGGATAGTAGCAGTACCCCTGATTATTTCTTCTGTGAAATGGAGTTTATTTGGAAACATGGGTTTAAAACACAGTGGAGCACTTCCACAATCAAACACAAAATGGCATTGCCCGTGTGGTCTACCAAGGGAGTGGTTTTAGAAGGAGATCTGTAAGATAGAAAATAACCTGGATGAAGTATCTTTAAAGTTATTTGTGATGTGTTGAAAATAGGTGGAGAAATACAGTATGATAGTTATAGCTGTCTGTAGAAGGACTTATGGTTTCCCTCTTGTGCTTAAAATATTCACATGGGGTGCTTTTTAGAGTACAAGGTTGATTTGTAAAACACAGTGAAAATATTCAAGTGATCATTAAACATGTGTTGTTTCTAGATGCCTGTAATCTCTCCTTTACCTGATCGGTGTGTTTGGATAAACTAACTCTATGGGAGCTCTATTTCTTCATGTGTAAGAAAATGTGAGGTGCGAACAAAGAAGTGTAGTGGTGATAGCAGAAGGGGATGGTGTGTGGCTTCAAGAGCCACCTGTAATGTGTATGGAAAAATTGGGTGTTAGAAAGTCTTGATGTAGCTACGTCTGTGATGTAAGTTCAGACTTCTCAGAAGGTAATTTAAAGCAGGCTTGTTATCTGAACAGTATTTCATGTGAGGATTTGCTTTCAGAGTGTAAATTCACATGTTTTTGTCACACTTGTCATGTTATTTTTCCACCAGATTACTGGAAGATGATTTTGACTGTTTGCTTCTTGGAAGAGTCTGTGCTGTGCTTAGCTGTCATGATTTTTTTTAGTATTTTTTCTTTTTTCCCCCACTACTGGCATTTTCAACTTTTGGAGTAAAGGCAATCTTTTCTGGGGGCCTTTCTGAGCCATGAAGTATCACTAGGTTAGATTGACTCTCATCAGGTTACCAAGTCTGGTTTGTCAGGGTGCATACATTTGGCTGTCTTAAAAAAAGGTCAGGTTTATTTTTTTCAGAAGCTCTTTTAATACTTGGGAGTTATGGTACTGCTAGCAGTAGAAGCTGCTTCTGTACAGAAACTTAATCTAACTTTAACTGTTGTCCTCCCCTACTTTACTAGTCCCCAGACAATTTTACGGTACCTATACTGTCAGTGCCTTCTGCCATGTCTTTGTCAAGGTGTTTGAATTCTGCTAAGGACTTTTGAAATTTGGGAAGTGCTTTTTTGTGTTTTGCCTTGAACCTTATGGTTAATTATTGTACCTCTTGTGAAAGGAATCTTTTTTGAAGACTGAGTGACATGCTAGCAGACAGATATTGAGTGAAAATTTGTGGTTGAAGCAGCCAGAATTTTACTTCATGTGCAGGATCTTGAAAAGCATCAAAACTTGTACTTTGAGTATATTTCTCTTTTTTTTTTTTTTTTTTTTTCCTATTTTCTGGTTCACTGACAGTCTTTGATACTTGACAGTGTTCATGTGCAGTTGAAATGTCTCATCCTTTTTTAAGAGTTTGGAGTTCTGTTTTACATAATCTCAAATGTTAGTGGATACTTGCTTTAAAAATTCAGCTTTGCATCTGATAAAATGGCTCTGTGTGGTGGGGAGAAAATGAAATATTGTAGTGCTTAGCTTTCCATGTATACTTACTTAATCCATCTGTATGACTGCCAATTGTTTCAAGGGAGTTATCTTTCTAAAGTTTGACTTCTCTAGTGAGCTTTTGGGGTGAAGGAAATGGTCTATGTCGTTAACTTTTGGTATGTATTACACTTGACATAACAAGGCAATTAGTTATTGACAGTGCCTTTTTAATGTCAGAAATGTGTGCTGCTCAGAAACAACCCCCTCTCTTTGGGGATATAGATACGTTTCTTTGCAAGCTAGCACAAAAGTAGCAATACACAGAGCTATACTGTCTGTAGGAGCTTATGGAAATCCTGAAGGGTGCATGCCAGCATTTTTCTACACTTGGCCAACGGGAGGTAAATAACAGTTAGAAGGAAGAGTGGTTTTATAGGCATAAAAAGCAGTGGTGGTAGTTTTCATGCTATGTGTAACAGAAGGCGTTTAATTAGGTTGCAAGTTTGCAGAGGGTTTTTTGGCAATTTGTTTCTCATCAAGCCATAAATCCCTTTCTTCGTGTAAAACTAAAGCTAGTTTTGCTTTAATGAGCTACAGTTTATGCAACAACGAAACTGCCTCAGTTCACTTATATCTGGAGGACAGTGTTCTGGGAGGGTAGAGGGGAAAACTTGTGGGCTTGGTTCTTTTGGTGGTGTGTTTTTTAATTTATTGGGGTACGGGGGTTATGTGTGGACTATTTCTGTGACCAAATAGGTGGTACATATAGGAAAGGCACATTGCTTAAGAGGCATGTCCCTGCAACAAACACAACTGTTATTTTACCAGTAAAATATAAATATTGTTGTTTACATTTGCATGTTAAGCATAAAGATCTGTGGTGTAAATAGAGGTAAAAGAAGATGATAGGCTGGTTAGTAGAATTTCTTTTGCATTATGGAGCACACTTATTTTTGCAACACTTGTCTTTCAGTTGAGGATCATCTGGCAGAATTTTCAGGCTTATGGTATCAAAACAATTTTGAAAATGAAGAGAGTCTACTGAACACCTTTTCAGAATTGATGAATACAGATTACATACTTTCTGTCCTACAATTTAAGTTAATGGATTGCCTACTTAATAAAGTTTTACTCAGTGACTTACCCTGGCCTTGCTGTTGACCATGAGTGGGAAGAGAACACTTTAAATGACAGCAGTTTTGTGAGATCCTCCTCTCTGTGGCCTAGTGTTGATGTTTGGTACTTTTCCATTAGCTGGAAGGGCAGATACAGCTGTCATAGCACTGAATGCTTGGCTCTACATTTTTATCTCCATGATAGGAAAGTGCCTCAGAGAATAGAAACAAGTACAGTGCTACATGAAGTGTGTCTTGCACAATGTATCGCTGACCTTCTGTCTAGGAGTCCCTGAATCTGAGCCAGTCCGCTCCTTGGGTAGTTTCACTGAGCTGTCGCTGCGTTAAGGTTTGTTCTGTATAGGCAGGATGCTACTAAACAGTGGGATGAATTCTGGATGGTTTTGGCCAAGTGTTTTTCATTTCTCGACTTGCAATTAACTAATGAAGTAACTTACTGCTTTTTTATTCTTTTCCTTGCTTTCCTTTTGAGTAGCTTTGTCACTAAGAAGCTCACGAGAAATACAGTGATGAAAATGTTTCTAATTTCTGTATGCAATGCTAAGAATAGCTGTGTACCTGTGTACCTTGTTTTTAAATTTGAAATAAGTAAAGATACAAGTGTAATACTTCAGCAAAGGAAGAACAGTTTTATTTTTGTCCCTATCCTATCCACACTTCCTGATGTTCCCTGTTGATGGAACCTGAGGGCAGAGATATTGACTGTAATTGGGCTCAGTTCACCTTTGCTTTTTTCCTCTCCTCTGTGTCCCAGTTTGTTCCCTGTGACCTGTGCCCTTGCTGTTTTATAGATGAATGTAAATATATTCTTGAGCAAACTCTCTAAGGTGAAGTATTCTCTTATTTCTGTCTCTCATTTTCAGCCTCCACCATGCCTTATTTAGACACCCCCTTCACACACTAAAAAACTGCAAACAACAATAAAAAACACCCCAAAAAAATCCAAACCAAAACCCAAGCCTGTTGCATACAGCAGAAACAGGAATCTATAAATAACTGTTAATAAAACTCTGGCTGAGCAATGCAAAGTGATGTTAAATGTCTAAGGATTTTTCCTTTTACCTTTGGTGTAATCTTAATGGTCATCAGTAGCAAGTATTTTTTCTAATGAAAACGATTTCTAAACTGGAACATGTCTTTGTAAGAAGGGCTTTGTATCACCACATTATAAATGCAGGCATGCTTCTAAGGGGGAAGAGGGAAGGAGAAAAAAGGTTTTCTAACATTTAGAGCTGTAGAAGAAAATTCTTGCAAGTTGCAAGGATGCAGACAAGTGTTCCCTCCTTGCTGAAGCTTTGCTGGCTGAAGAGGCTGCTGTATGTAGCTGCTTGTAATTGCTGTTGTTCAGAGGTGACTGTCCTCTCATGTCTTTTTTTGTCCCCTTTCTTTTTATGTGTTCAGTCTTCAGTCAATTTGTCCAAGTCAGCTGGGTAAATGGTTTCCTATGCAATTTTATCTGAGAGATAGAGGTTAAATAACCTTATCACTTGATGGACTGTGAGGGTGGTGAAGCACTGAACAGGCTGGCCAAAGAAGTGGTAAATGCTCCATCCCTGTCAGTGTTCAAGGGCCAGGTTGGACAGAGCCTTGGGCAACATGGCCTGGGGTGAAGCATTCCTGCCCATGTCAGGGGTTTGGACCTAGATGGTCTTAAGGTGCTTTCCAACTGTATGAATCTATGATTCTATGATCTGAGAGGGCGGGGAGAGCAATGGTCTTCAGAGGAAAGGGGTAAACTCTTGAACCCAGGCTGTTGACATTGATCAGGATAGTGCAAGGCTTGGACAAACTCCTGCACTGTCTGCCTGAGCTTGCAGTGGTTCACACCCTAAAGTTGCTGTTTTATTTTCAGTTGGGAATAACTTAAGTAATTCAAAATGGTAATATCCTTAATGTTCTGGCTTACTTAAAGGAGTTGGGGTAAGAAGGAGGAGAGGTTGGGGAAATGGAGGGGAAAAAAAGAGGTTTAAGGATCTTGTGAAGACCTCTCTCAGCACAGCAGAATGCGTGGTGCAGTGGGTAGTGTCTTGTACTCGAGTGACAGCAGTTTGAGTGCTGTGCCTACTCCTGGTGAATGGTCCAAGATGTGTTTGCTTTGGAGAGGTGGAAGAGTTGTGTGTGTGTCCTAATTTCAAGAAGCTGAAGAAATCCTGCTTTTTAATGCAAGGCTGTGTTTCTTCTGTTTTCCGAGGAAGGCTCTAACTTTGGATTCAGCCGTCTTTGACCACTGTGTAGAGAGGCAGCTCGCTTGATAGGACAAGCAGTGCAAACTTGCATAGACTCTGCCTCCTCCTTTGTGTGCTGCTTTGATTGATGTTTTTCATTGCTGATCCTGACAACTGGCACTATTGTACTGAGGTGAGGTAGGGAGAAATTGTCAGATTGCTTAAATCCCTGTGAAGCCTGGCAGCAGAGCTGTGGTGGAGGAAGAGGGAATACAAATAACACGAGGACAATTTTTCCCTGTAAATCAACCCCCTCCCCTTCCTTCTGCCCAGCCCCGTGTTTTTGCGAGTATGAGGGCAACACAAGGCAGTTCCATGTGGGAAGGTTAAGGAATTAATGTGCCATGTCTTAGTGTTACTGTACTGGGGCTAAACAGATGGTGTAATTAGCCTACAGCGGTGAAGAGCTATTTTTCTGATAAGATAAAAGGAAGTAGTTGTGGGTGGTGGAAGAATAGTCTTTTAAATTGGCAGGGCTCATAATGTGTTTATGCAAAAGCATGAAGTGCATGGGTACCATAGTTCCTTTCCAATTGCAGTACTTTTTTCTTTATCTTTTAGTTTATTGAGCGGCTTGTAAAGGAAAAATATTTTATTGAATTATTTCCCAACACGTTTACTAAGCTCATCTGGAAGAGTACAGAAATCAAAAATAGGCCTTCTATTTTCTTGGCTATCAGCAATCCTATCACTTGGGAGTGATGGGGAAAGAAATCTTCCTTCCTTTTGTTTCTTCCCATCATACACATTGGGAGGCTGTTGGAGGATGGTGAGGGTCTGTAGAAGGTCTGTTCTTGACTGATCCCATGTGTTTTGGGTTTTGAACTTGTTCACTTTTAATCTCTGTTTATGGTTCCCCTTAATTTGTTTTATTTTGGATATTTTAAAAAGGACAGGAGCAATTATACAGAAAAGCTACAAGCAATAAATTAGATTATTTGGCTTGACCTGGTTAAAAGTTAAAACAGTGGAAAAGCAAAGGAATGGCAACAGGAAGGGAGAAAAAAAAAGGGTTATATTGGAATAAAGCACATCTATAATTGCATCAAGGTTCAATTTTTGTTCATTTGTTTCCAAGTTGTTTGAATCACTTGTACTTCCTTGTGAAAAAATAACAGGTATGCTTGCTTTTCAAGTCCTGCTGTTCATGTTTTTGTCCTAAATCAGTCGTATCTGGTTTATCAGTGTAATTCAGGTTTTTAGTTGGTTTGGTTAAAAAATGGCTTCTCAGATATATTTTATAAAAGACAGTATTGGTGAGTAGAAAATGTGGCAAAAGTAATTGCTTTGCAGGTTTTTTTTTCACTAATGTTTTTCTGTCCTTTTTCCCAGGAAACAGTTAGCTTGAGTACATTGGTTTTATTTGCCTTTGCTGATAGAAGCTACTTTCTGTTGTGCAGTGGCAGCTCCTGCCCGTCTTCAGAGGATTTAGTTTCTCCTGTTTACTTGCAGGAATCTGTGCCCTCCTTTACCCACTTGAGACTGTATAAAGTCTCTCAGCATGTTGGGTTTTTCTTTTCAGCAAAATTAACCCCAAACCAAAATTACCCTCTGATCTAAATTTAAGCCTTATTTCACAAGTCTCCTTTTTGCCCCCTCTTTCCTGGGAGAGGAAGTGGGTGAGGAAGGCTGTGTTTGGTGGTGCTCTGTATTAAAGCTTAAAATACTGCTTCAGGAATGTTCACTGGATTTTTTTTTTTTTCTCTTTTCCCTCGGCTTGTAGTCTAAATGGCACCAGATGATAGTTCACAATGTGATTTATAAACTCCCTTCTCCAAAGAATGTACTTGCATGTTTCCTTGCATGAAAACAACCAAAGGAGAGGGAATAAAAAGAAGAAATGTGAAACACTTAACCTAATAAAGATTTAGCTGTAAATGAACACCATTAGGACAACAGTTTATACTTTTTTTCTGAGGTAGCTTTTTCTAAAGTAGCCTTTTAGGTAGCCTTTCCACTAAAACTGGCCTAGGAAATATGGTAGGGTTTTGTGCCTTCATCATGAGCATGTGTGTGTGTGTGTGTCATAGCTTCTTTTGGGAGATTACCAGTGTTACACAAGCTGCTAGTTTAATAATCCATTTTCCTCTTGCAGCCGTGGGAAATGGGCAGGCATGAATGGATGCAGTCTCTTGGCACCACTTACTGAGAAAATTTCATCCACTTTTGAGTTTTTTGAGCACCCAAACAGGCAAAGGAGTCCAAGGATCCAAGCAGCAGCCTTAAGGTCAAACTGCAGTCCCTTTCTGCAGCTGGTGGCAGCTGCCTGCTTGCTTTGGCTCGGTTGTGCTCTTTGAATGCCTGGCTCCTGGGCAGGCATGACAGGTTAGAGCACTTGAGGGTAATGGAGGAAGATTTTAAAATCTACCACTCTGCTTTATTGACTCCATTACTCCTTCAGGAAGGACTAAGGGTTAAATAGGACAAGGGGAGAAAGTAAGAATGTAGTTTTCCTTCCATGAAATACTGTTAATTTTTAAGGAGTTATATAATTTTAAAATGTTATTGATATTTTTGAAAATTCACTTAATTCCTACTTTTTGAAAAGGTTTTAACAGTAGTTGATGTTTAGGTACTTATTTATAGTCAGGGTAGTTGGATTTAGGTTAAACATCATTCCAAGTTAGCTCCTCTTTTGGTTTAACAAAAGTGTGCGTGTGTGTGTGTGTATAAACGCATATGTGTATGCACATATATATTTTTTTAATACACACATGTGCTCTGTACATACAAATAAACCCAGTTATATAGAAAACCAGTTATGTATAAATGAAAGTCAGGTGTGGGTGGATATGCGATTCTTCTTTTTACTTTTCCTCTTTTGCAAAGATAGAAATGTGAGAAATAGTGATTATATTAACTTTTATTTGTACAAGTCTTTTGGAAGATTTAAAGAGATATATTTTGCATCCTTTTCTGGCATTGAGAAGGACGAAAAGCAGAGGTGTTTGAATGTCTTCCTGCTAGTCC
This sequence comes from Psittacus erithacus, assembly GCA_009867235.2. NCBI lineage: Eukaryota > Metazoa > Chordata > Aves > Psittaciformes > Psittacidae > Psittacus > Psittacus erithacus. The sequence goes on along the minus strand of WYDI02026888.1, from coordinate 22,897 downwards.
TGATGTTCTAGGAGGGGTTTTCCCAACAGGTGTTACCATAACACGTTACAGTGAGTTTCAGGGAGGGAATCCGTTCCCCCTGTTTGATCTCAGTATTGCAAATACTCTGTGCTTATTGCTGAACCTGCAGATCTCAAACTACAGGAGAAATCCAAAGTGCCTGTTTTTTGGCTGGGTATGTATTAGGTTAAAGAATTTTGCCCCTGCTTTAGCTGTTAAATTTTTACTGCTTTATGTGTGTAGTAGTTTCAAATGAAGACTTTTATGAATAAAAATATGCTTAATTGAAAAGGCTGGCTTTGAATCTCATCTAGATTAAAAAAAAAAAACAAACACAAAAAAGGAAAAAAATTGACTTAGAATTCTCCATTTTTCAAACCTACAGGAAAATACTTAGTGACCTTTTCTTGCTTGAAGGTGTATGGATTGAAGGCTTATAGTAAAAAACTGAACCTGTTTGATTAGCTGTATTCTCTGAAAAGAATAGAATTGTCTGATTGCAGACAACAGATACTTTGTGGGCCAGAGTAAGTCCTCTGCAATAACTGAATGGCACTCCTACTTGTTTTCTTAGGATTCTGGTGCTTTCTCTATCACGCCTTTTTGAACAGGGCTGAACAGAGTTATGGAAGTTGTTGCTCGTATTGATGAACTCATTTAGGAGTAAAATGAGTAGGCTGGAGTGGTCAGGGTTAATCCTTAGCTAATCTTTTATCAATTAAATGCATCTTGCAAACATATTTGAACTTGGTTTAATCTCTTGATTTAAACACTCTGTATTATTAATTCAATGAAAGAACCAGATGGCTGCTTTGACAGACTGAAAAAAAATCAGGCAAACTTTCAAGGTTGAAGAACTGTCCTGCACTTGATTTGTGTTTTGTTGCGCCATGCCCTTTGCCACGCCACAGGTGTGAAACCAACTGTCACCTTTTGGGGAGCAAGTGCCCTGGTTGTCTCTTTCAAAAGACAAACATGCTGCTTTGCAAATAATACAATGTAACATGAGTTTGGAGATACTGAAGACCAATTCCAGAGTCACGTCTATTTGATGTGTTTTTAACTTTAAAGAGATTACTTGGGCAGCTGGGGAGGAAAACTATGGCTGCAATAGGAGTACTCATTGAAGGCCTATACTGGGGCGTAGTTGAAGACAATGTATTAGCTTTTTGGTAGCTATTGCTTGCTCTTTATGTGTACTAGATGGTTGGAACAAATGTTTCCATTTTGTTACTGTTTAGATATATTTACCTTGCTTAGTTTATCTACTTACTTACTCCTACTTCTTAACAGGAGGACAAAATTACAGTCACAGTAGCAACTTCATAGTTAAATATATGTGCCTGCAGAGGAAGTGTTTTAAATTGTGTGATAAATGTCCATCATAAAATGCTTAGCTTGGTTCACAAAAATTACTCTGTCCCTGTGCAGCTTTGCTCAAGTTAGCAAAGCTGTGCTTGGAGGCCAGGATGGCCACAGAAAGTTAGAGGTCATCTACTGGAGCTGGCAGGTGGGGACCTGCTTTTACCAGTATTATACAGCATCCTTACTTCAGCATATGGACAGCAAAAAATGTTTAAGAGTTCTAAATTTATAAAAGTTCCTCCCTTTGGAAATGGACTGAGATTTTCCATTTTGCCAGGAATTCCCTGACAGCCTGGGACATAACTGTAGGACAGATTATTTAAGGCCTTTCTTAAGGCCTTTTAAGGGATTTCAGATCAGTTGGTGATAAATCTTTAGTATCTTTAAAGTTGAGTTCAGAATTAAAGTGAGTGCTGATCTTTTGTGCTATATACCTTTTGTTCTCATTTTCTCTTAAAGGTGTATCCCAAAGGAAAAACAATGAAGATTTTCCATGATTGCGCATCAAATAGGTAGAGCACTCTGCTTTCTGTTCTTCCCCTGACAAAATGTTTTAGGAATTTTGAGTAGTCAGCTTTTGATTCATTCAATATATTGTGCTGGGATTATAATATATCAAGAAGATTATAGGGATGGGATTGTGTTAGTCTAGGACTACCCCATTTTACTTCTATTTAAAGCAATGCAGTAGCTCTCATTTTGGCTGTGCTGTCACTGCTGCTTGCTGTTTTCATGTCTGGGGACCTGCAACAGTGCGCTGTCACCCTTTCCTGAGAGACTGGGAAAGGGTAAAAGAGTTCTTCCAAAATATGGAAAATGCCAGCTGGCTGTGATCTTGGGTAGGAGTCAGGCTTCTCCAAATTACACATGGTCTGATTCATTTGAATTCTCTTGGTTTTAAAACATGCAATACATTTAAATGTTTTTCTGTTTCAGAAGCAATTAATGTTTTCTAAATAAACTGTTCTTCCCATCAAACACCCTTTACCCTGTAGTCAGTTTAAGTCTTCAAAAAATGGAAGACCAAGCCAAGAGTGTTGATGCCAGTCTTCCATTCTTGACATTGGCACAAATGTAACATAGCCTTTCAGTACAGCGTCTGGCCAGTTTAAAACGTGTGATGGCCCAGCTGTGGGGTAAAGAACTTCCTTCCTATTCATAGTTTATAACAATTTCAATTAAAATTATGGTGACCATGTGGTTTTCATCTCTGCATGCACTGAAAGCAGTAGGAAGGGGCTCTTCATGAGACTGTTGACCTCTTCGTTCTTCCCCTATTGCTTTGTGGGTGACATGTTGAGCAATGCTGCTGAGGGAGCGGGTTGGAGTGAGTGATTGTGCTATAAGACGCTTGTATATCCCAAGTTCTCATACTAATTAGATATTAAAGTGTTGTTACACTGAATTTTGTAAATTAAAAACAACTGATGGTGGCAGAGACAGCATGACAGTACATATACTTTTTTGTTTCTTGAGGAAAGGCAATAAGGATTTTATATTTTGGGCGGACTTCAGAAATGCAGACAACTGGGGCAACAAGATATTTTTGAGACAGAAATAAAAAGAGGATGAGTCATAGGGGGGGTGTCTGGAATACAGAATGAAATGAAAGAACCAACAAGAAAAAGAAAAGCAATGAGCTTTACAGAGATCACAGTTTTAGAGTGAATGTGAAAGGTATTACTAGGAAGTTTGGGCTGGGAGGGAGAAGAAATAATACGAGCCAGGTATATACTATTAGCTTTACCAACAGAAGCTATAAAAGAATGATCTGGCCTTGCAAGCATTTGGGTAAAGTACTGCCTACCTTTCTAACACAGAAAAGCAAGCACTTCTCCCCTACCTCCTCCTCCTGTTCCCGTGTATGAATCTGTTGCCTTTGCAGTTAGTTCACTGGTCTTACAGTCATTCTTAGTCACTGGCAGGATGTCAGAATTTCCTTAGGGACTTTAGTAGTGATTTCATAGTGTCTTGAAAGTAGATATATCTATGGAAATTTTTAAAGTATTCTCAGGGCACGACAAAAGGAAGTTTGTAATTTAATTTCTGTGTGTTAGCTTCAGGCTGAACAAACAATAGAGTACTTTAACCTTGCATGTACTCATTTGCTGCTAAAAGGCTTTCCTAAACTTAATTTAGACAAGTGTTTAATAGTTGAACTAAGGCCACTTTAAACCTGTAGAAGCATCTGTGCAGATTTAATGTAAGTAAGATTTGTGTTGAGAATTTGCATGTCATTTTCCAAATATCTTGGGTCGGAGCAGCTTGATGGGTGGGTAGAGCATAGTAATCTTGGTTTGAATGGCTGTAGTTTACAGTGATGCTCTTGCTATTTTTGGCTGGAGGCAGATTTCTGTTAGAGTGGCTTAAAAGCACAACATTGCACATGTTCACATTTCAAATGCTGTTTGCATTTTTCATATTCTTTTTATATCATTCTCTATCTTGCAAAACCAAATGCTTTCCCTCTTTTTCAGAGTACGTAGAAAAACTATTTTTAAAGCTTCTTTTCCATCTGTTGGTTTCTGTTATTAACAGAGAAGATAGACAGTGAAGAAGGTGGAAAGAGATACTGCAGTGCAAGCTGGTATTTAATTCAGCTCAACAAATAAGAAAACTTTTATCTATACATAACTACTTCATATAAAATTCATTTAAACAAAAGCTTCCCTCTGTTTTGAAGAGCCTAAAATTGTCTTAAGTACAGCAGTCCAGTCCTGACTTATTTTAACAACCACTAACATAAGAGGTGATATGACCTTACTGGTGATTCTTCCTCCCCTCTCCTTCTCTGTGGTGAACACAGAAACAAGACTGTTCCTAATTTTTCAGGATTTAAAAAAAATCCTTTTAGACAACATTTCATAACAATTTATATTGAATTAATAGCAAACATGCTGAAAGTTCACATCTAGGTATTTTCTGAGAGAATTTCAGGACACTGTTTAGAAATAGGGGAAAGTCACTAAACCTTTCTAGCTAAAATTTGCTGATATTGATTTCTCAGCATCATAGGCCAATATGCATATGCATGCAAGGAGGAAGCAGTATTTGTGTTTTTACTAATTCTGTGTAGTGATAGACTTCATTAAGGGACTGTAATTTCATTGAGTTGTCTGACATTCAGCTACTTCAGCCTTGTTTTAAATTTGAATTAATGGTGAAAAAGGATTTCATGCTTGTTGATGTATGGTAGTTTTTTCAATGCTCCATCACAGTGCCTCTTATTATTTACCCTTGTGCGCTGATTTTGCTTCCCTGGGGGAAGAAATAGTCATCCAGGCTATCTGGTCACCATCATTTCCTAGGATATTTGTGAGTCAATATGTTTGCTTATTTTTAGCGAAGTTGAAGGGAACGGGGTGGTACAGGAAGCTAATTTCTTGACAGAAAGTGAGGGAAAATGGTTTGCAGCAAGAGCTTTATTTTTCCTGTGGTGAGTGGCAGTGGGTTAGCCTTTCCCCCCACCTCTTCTGCTGGATTCCTTGGCAGAAATTGCATAGTCTGCTTTTGGACTAGTGAAACTGTAGACAAGGGATATTACTTAAAAGCAGTGTGACAATTTATCATAACTGTGTGTGTGGAGGTGGGGGACTGCTTTGCATTAAACAACCTTTAGTCAAGCCAGGCCTTTTACCTTTGCTTACTGAAAGCTAGTTACTGGAAGTACAGCATATATGTTGCTAGTCCAGCAGCATGTATGAACTGAAATCCTTACATTGAGGCAATAAAATATGTAATAAATATAGGTAAATGGTAGGATTTGGGAAATCACATTTTATTCTTGGAGATGCTTAAAAACCATAGTGTCTTACTGCTTTTATCTGGTGCCTGGGGATGTTGATGTGAAGGTGGCAAGTGTTACAGAGTGTGTTGGACATGTTTTGTTTTTCCAATGACTTGCTTTTTAGTCAAAATACTTTTGAGATACAGTGAGTTAAAAATTACATGTCTCTCTCCAAACTGGTGTGAAACCTTTACATGTCCTGCTATCAGAGGGTGAATTTTAATTTTCTTTCCTGCCTGTCCCTAGGTTTGAATAGCACACCTCGAAGGTAGACTGGGAAGAGGCTACTCAGAGGTAGAGTAAGAAGATTGTGTCACAGAAGTTTACAAGGACTCTTTCCTAGAAAGTGTTTTGCAGAATCCTTCACATTAATAGCAATAATAGAAGACTTTTGTCTCTTTTGAGACAGTTCCTGTGGTAATGGAGAGCAGCTTCTGTGAGTGAGGAAAGTTGCTTGTTAGGTGAGGGCTTCTTCCATGTTCTCTCTGTGTGCCAGTGTCTGGTTTGAAGGGGCTGTGCCCACCAACATGTTCCTGCTCCAGCTGGTATCCATTCTGGCTCCAGGATAACCCCTGCCCTAATGCAGAATCAGGCACAGTCTGTTTTGTTGTGATAAAAGTCATGATAGTAGCAGTTTTCTTATTATTTATTGACCTTTATGTAATTCAGTTTGGATGCCTTCATGTGTCTTCTGAATTACTACCTGTTCAGTTCAGTCCTTGATTATTGGCCAGAAGCTGCTAAAACAGTATGTCTTGTTGCACTGGAAAGATAACTATCAAATTATGAAGATGTAGTTAAATATCTTCATATCCCCCTCTCCCTGAAGTTTTGTTTCGTGCTTTTTCTTTCTGTCATATTTTTGAAATGCAAAGACTAAATAAGGGACTAGCAGGGTGGATGCTCATGAAACAACAATATCTAGGATATGGGGAAGGACCTGTTCAGGTCAGGTCACAGTTTACAATGCACTACACAGATTGTGGAAGTAGAGTGGGTCTGTGCCTATGACTGTGCTCTCACAAACTTTGGGTTAGGACAATATAAGTGAGTGTGTGGTCAACTCTTTCATTTACAACGTAGTTTGGCATTTTCTGCATAGAGCATCCTTTTAGCAGGCTGAACAATCTGAGTGGAGATGAGCATTCAGTGAAGATGAAATCCCTGCTCTCTTTCTCTCTGCCAGTCCTGTTGATGCTCTTCATGTAGTTTGATCCATTCTATCTGGCCTAAGGCAGATTTTACAGAACTCTGTTTAGAAAGCACTTACATTGCACAAACTTTCCCTTATAGAATAAGTATACCTGAAGTAAAACCTCATGTAATAGCGACTGCAAGAGATAGAATTTGTAAACCTAGTTATTTGAGGTCACGTGGAAAATCTTTGCTGGTTTTGTGTGATTCTGTCACCGTCTGAGTGTACAGTAGATTCCTGTTTTTTAAGTAAAACAAGGCCTCTCTGAAAGACCTTACTGGACTTTTTACTCTTGGTTTGCATTTACTTCTTTACAAGTTAAGCCAGGTATTAAAGTTGATGTGGAGAAGGGAAGGAGTAATTTCAGGGTCATGAAATGAGGCTAATTTTAAACCTTTTAATTTAGCTTAAATTGAAATTTAACTGCATTTAAGTAGATGGGTTGCCAATTTATTTTCTATCATAAGACATACCAGCCTTCTGCTATTTATTGTCTGTATTAAAGCTTTCTCAGTACTTGAGTTTGACAGCTTGCCCATGATTGGCATAGTGCAAAATTGCTTGGTTACAATCCTTTCTTCCTGATACAGCTATGTAAAGTATTCTATGCTTGTTCAGTAGCTTGGTATTTGGCTTCTGTAGGATTAATCATCACAGATAAAATTCAGGCCTGCGCATGTTTTGCTTTCTCTGTCACTTTGTGCAGTGGCAATTCTATGTGAAGGGGAGGGTACAGGCTATGGATACTGGAGAGGATGGCTGAGGAGAGGCCAGGGGCAGAGGGACATTGTGCACCCACAGCTGCCCTCCTGCGCAGAGCGATCTAGAGGGCCTTTGGGAAGTCCAGATTGTAAATTGCAGTGGCAGAAAAGGCCGCTGAAGCCTTGTGCTTTGTTTGGTCGTCAGGAATTGCTGTGGTTTCCTCTTCTTGGGTCAAGTCACATCTGGTCACCTAGCAAGATGATGGGGGCTCTGCAAATGTACCAGCATTTCTGCACAAGTTTCTGTTGGCAGAGTTCCAGTGCTTGCAACGTTAGTGTAGACCAGGGTGTTTCACCCATAGTGCTGTCTTATAAATTGCAAGCGGCCAATGTGTATTGGTGCTTGCCCTCATTAGAGCTTCGGGCATATTGGGTAGGAAATGTGAGCACATGCTACCCTTGATGATGTTTGTGTACACAAAAGTGGTAGAGTTGAGTACCTGCTACAGAGGAAAGGAGTGGTTCATCACACAGAAAAGCTTTTCTTAATAGCCAGGAAGCTTAGATTCCAGGTACTGTTTATCCTTGTTTCAGGGCTGCATTTTCTCAGGTTTAATCACTTACTGTATAAAGATAAGTAGAGGGCACTTTCAAAACAAAGCTGGTTCTCTAAATGAAGAAATATGCTATTTGAATTTCTTAGTATAGGAAAAAAATTAATTTTCTTTTCTTGTACTTAATGTTCTCTCAAAAGTACTTTTCTGTATTGCACTTTGCCAGTTTCTGGTTCCTTCCAGCTGATTTTTGGACTGAAAAAAAAAAAGTGTTTTTAATAAGAAATATATTAAAAATCAGGATGGAAAATAATTCTGATGCCTGCTAGCTTAATATTAGATTTTGCTAGGATAGTGGAAAATATGTGTGCTGCCTCTGTAGTATATACTGTATGCTTGCAGTATTTTCTAATACACTTGAAGCTATGGTGAGCTTTTAAAACAGTTTTGAGTGTCTAGTAATCTCTAAAAATGCCAAAGTTCATGTGTACCCTGTTGGTATGAATTTATACTGATATCAGTATAAATTAATACCGCTAAAAGTACTGTGTTTTTGGTTTTTGTTGGTTGATTGTTCCCCCCCCCCCCCCCCTGCAAAACCAAGGAGGCCTTATCTGGGCTTAGCTTGGGAGTTACAATATGCATATTATTATTATTTTTTTTAATTGAGTATTTTAAAGCAGACTTGGACTAAACAAAGATCCTGATTTTATACAGACTAAAAGCCTTTGTGTTCTAGTGTTTCCCCCTTTCTCTCTCCCTTTGTCCATACTGGCAGTTCATTGCTTTACACTGTCCCTTGTGACAAAGGTAGTCTTTTTAGTACTTTGTACTTTTCCCCTGAGTTTCCTTCTGTTGCCTCCAGAATGGTATAAATTTTCTTTTTTCTGTCCTGTACTACTGTCTCAAATTTCCTCTTTTCTTGTCTGTTTTTACAGTCTTTGTCAGAGTAGAAACTTCTAATACTTCTCTCCACATCATTTATAAAACAAAACACTTTGTGTTCTGTATTAAACAGTTATGCTTGTCATTTGATATGAGGTGTTAGTATGTATGTGAGTATATATATAAAAATAAAAAGCACTCCAAGGAGCCTTTCTCTTGTTTGGGTTTGGGAGGGATGCATACCAGAGCTGTGTGTCTTCATATGCAGCTTATGACTTGACCCTTCTGACTTAAATGACTTTCTTCTCGGGTTTGAGTATGTAGGTGTTTAATGAATGTTAATCCTATACAAATGAAAAAATGAAGAAATATGTGTGATGCTATAAGCCTTTAATTCATATTTCAGCTTGGGAAAGGCTCATATAGGCCCTTGAGAAATTTGTTATTCACTGTTGCGCGCAATATGAGTACAGAAGATTTTAACTAGCTTGTTTCGTTTGCTGTTCCGTGATCTACTAATTGCGATACAGAAGGCAGATACATAGAGTTGTTCAGGTCTGATTAGTAGTTAATAGTATCTATCTTAATTTCATCCAAAATATAGGACTGTATTTCACAGTCACATGGACTCAGGTGTTTAACTAGAAAAAGTAGTCTGTCACGTCAAAGATAAAATCGGTTTTGTACCTTTTATTATTGAACTAAGAATGATATCTTTCTAGATGTGCTTCTAGTTCCTCTTTGCTCCTAGCAGCAAGGGACTGTCATGGGACTTGTTTTTCTTTTCCTTCTTAGTTAAAATTTATTGTATTTAGTTGAGAATCATGGAGCCTTCTTCAGTAAGCAAAGCAGCAAATGTTATCGTCTTTTTTTTGTTTGTTTATTTTTTGTCTTTTTTTTTTAATGTCAAGATTTTCTTTGTTAGATTTGTACTGAATGGAGTCCTTTGTCACAGCTCTTTTTGCTAGTCTATTGCAAAGAGACAGCCCAGTCTGTGAGAACCTGTTTATGGACAGAAATTGTTGGAAATGTTTCCATGCTTTTAAGGGGATGCGAGGTAGGCTTTGAATGAATTTTTACCTGATGACAGTTAATTTGCTCAGAGATGATAGGCTGGCTTAAGTGCACCTTTGTTTTCCTGCATTACTCTTCAGAGTAAAATTTTAATGTTGAAGTTTGATTATTCAACCACAGAAGCAGATGATGTGGTTTATTGGCTTCCTGTTGGAGTTGCCATTGTCAGGCTTATACCAGTGAAGTGTTGGAGCACCATCACAGTTTTGAGTTAGAGTATTCCAAGATACCAAGACCAAATATGCTGCTGGGGTGCTGCCATCCCTGCTGGGTGAGTAGGCAACAGGAATTGGGTTAAGGACATGTGCCATGAGTAATCTGGGGACTTTGTGCCATCCCCCTCCCCCCCTTTATTTTCCATCCTAGTGTAGTCTTCAGGCCCCTCACATGGCCAGTGTCACTGTTGTGACCATAGGTGTGGAGGCTGTGCTTTGCTTTTTCCAGAGAGGCGGACAATGAATGTCCCTTACCCAGGACTGTCCTCCTTGAGCTCAAAAGAGAGAGGACACGGTCATGCCCTGGAGCCAGTGGGGCAGGAATTTGAGGGAGCAGTGCTGCATACAGCTGGGTAGTGCTGCAAATCCTCACTATCCTTTATGTCTCAAATCATATTGGTTCAGGGTTATTGATGTATAATTGCCCATAGCATGGGAAACAGTGTTAATGTTTGTCGGCTTTGTCTTTACTTGGCTGGTTTGTGCCAATTCTCATCTATAATGGAGCATGCATAAAGACATAAAAATGCATAATGAATACTGAACATCTGTACAGAGTGCTTTTGAGCACTTTTTTGGTGAGAGTGTTTGAAATGCTGGCTGACTACTTAAAATACCCACAAAGGAATCTTCTGATCTTACAATACTTTATGAAACTTCTCCTAAATATTTGAAGACAATTTTGGGCTTTGACAATAGCTTTATCTGGTGTTAGTTGAACTCTTGGGTTTGAAATGCATTTTTTTTGCTGGATTGTTTCATATGGGGTGTTCTTTTTTGTTTATTTTTTTTCCCCAATAGGCATGTGTTTGCGACAGAAAAGAAAAAAGTAAGGCAAAATGATTATATATTAAACTCTATGTGACAAAATAGACCTTGGCTCTGTAACATGTTCAGTATTTTTCCTATTGACGCTCACTTGTACGTGAATGCCCTCCACAATAAATCTTCCTCCCTTTGCCCCCACTCCCAATTAGCCATTAGGCTTACAGATCGTTATTTAATGGATAGTATATTAATGGACTTCCCACCCTAATTACTAAAATAAGTGCCTTGCAAATGCAGTAGTCAATCAGTGATTGAATGTGTGTGTTGGATCTTGAACTCTCTTCTTTTTTGCAGAACTAGCTTGGTTGTTTAGAGCAGCGATATCCAGGGAATTGGTCTTCTGAATTTGAGTCGCACCTCAATGATCTATAGAGATGCCAATTGTAAACACTGTGTCAATCAACTCAATGTCATTGCTAAATTGTTGCTATTAACTGTTCTTTTTGATGGTGATTTTTTTTTTTTGAATGATTAGACTCTTGTTTTATCCTGCCCCATAGCTCTTAATAGTCTATTATTGAAGGTAAAGTGCGAGTTGGAAATGTGTGAATCTGTGTGTATAGATATCTCTCTGACAATTAGATACATACAAAGGCACTTGTATGTATACTTATACATGCGTAATGCTCTGGGTGTAATTGTTTTATCCTGCATTAATGTAAATCCCTTACTCTAAACTCAAATAAGATATGCAACTTAGCAATAATGTGTTACATTTATGTCAAGGTTTGAGCTGCAGAATAGTTGTTGATTTTATTGAACCCAAACAAAAGGTGCATGCTAGAAACAGTAGCAAAAATACATGATCAGGGCTATTGTTCTGAGTGCTAGTCTCCTCCTAAATTCTTAGGATATATTCTGGAGACCAGGCTGAAAATTTGCATCTTGCAGGGACTGGAACCAAGAAAGTGAAAGAAGAACTTGAAATTGAATATGAGGCTTAATAGTGTGGCTTGTAAACACCAATAATGATAAGATGTGTTACTTCAGCAACCTGTGCCAGTTGGGACTTTGTGTACCAAAGCTGTTGTGTTTTCTGAATGCTCTTGGCCCATCCCAAGGTTTGGGCAGTGGGAGATGGTTGTGTGTACACTGCCTGTAGTGAGCCCATTTGGCTCATTATTCTTCTAGGTCAGGTGTCTGGCAGGAAAATCCCAGTGTGCTGAACTGGATCAAAGGAAGTAAAATCTTTTAAGATTAAATCATTTGGTGAGAGAATACTGTGAATGTAATGAACTTGTTGGTGAAAAACTGGGAGCTGGTAAAGCCTTGTTTTCACCTGAGGACCTCACTGCTGAAGCCAGCAGCCACACAGGTAGCTAAAGAGGCCTGGGGTTTGTGTAGGGGGCTGTGCTTTAAGTTACTGAACTCTTGCTTTCTGTCTTTTTTTTTTTTTTTTTTTTGTCATTGCTAAGAATGTCATGAATAGTTGCTAAGAGTTACCAAAAAACCCCAAAAATTTCAGGTCAAATAGACTTGAAAGAAGATCACTTGCTGTAGTGCAAGGCTGGAACGACAGTAGTGTGGTAAGGTAGTATAATCCTAGCTTTCAAATGACAACCATTTTCTTTGCTTCTCATGTGAATTGCTCTAGAAGTGCTGAATAGCTTCTTAATGAGTCATAGGTTGCAACCCAGGCTGTGTAGTGTGTGCATAGCCCTCTTTCTCTCTTTAGCCAGTTTATCACAGAGCTGACACAACATGACTCTCACAAAATAGCTTGCAGTCAATTACTTTGAGGCCTTGGAGACAGCCAGTATCAAGAGATACTGATAAGAGTGCAGGCTTTGCAAAAATGCCAATGGTAGATAAGGGTGCATTTTTACCCCTCCAGGCAACCTGTCGCCTTGAATCCCTGCTATCCCTTGCCACTAGGAAGGAGAAAAATGGCCTTCAAAATTTAATAAATTTTTGTTACTAAAGTGATGCTTTTACATTTTACTTTTTAGGCAAGCCTTTGAATTTAGAAGAAGTAAGCATGCTAGCGTTTCACAAGCAGACTTCCAAGACTGTTGATTACAGAAATGAAGTGTTTGCAGTGCTTGGATCTTATGTATTCTTTGTTGCGTCTGTTCTCGAAAATTACTGTACGTACCATGGCCATAGGTAGAATAGATGCATCTATCAACAACCCTCAGCTTTATTTTAAGGAAGACATTAATGTAGATGTTTTCAGTGTTTTTCCGTGTTGAAGGTTCTCCTTTTAGAACAGGAGTATCTACCAATAGCACTGTCGACACTAATTGATATCTCTTAATATAACTAAGAAGTTACATTGCTGTATCCTTAAATGAACGTGGTAACCACTTTCAGTGCTGTTGATAGGATAGTTCAGAAAAAAAAAATCATGTAAAGTTACAGACTAAAAAGATGATGCGTATGTTGCATAAATGTGAGAAAAAATGTCAGTGTTGCATTGAGTAATCAGTTATGGGTTCACCAGCTTTTCTTGTCATTCCAAAATCAAGAGCTTGTGTATATGAAACAAGCAGATCAGCACTGAGAAGCTGAAACTGTTGTAAAAGCTACTTAGTCATTTGAAAATCTGTTGGAGAAAATACATAGTAAATTGAACTTTTGGACTTAATATGAATGAAAAATAACATTCATGTAATGTGAAACATGGATATAAAGTTGAAAAACATTTCTGTATATGTAAAGTAAGCAGGTTTATTCAAGAAGAATTTTGTAGAAGGAGGTAAACTTTTGATGGGAATACAGAAAATGATGCCAAGATGAAGCAGTGTTTGGCAGGACTGTAGTACAAATCTGTTGTGATTCCAGGTGGGCATTTCCATTTGTGAGCCTCTTTGCATATCTCATGACTGCAATGAATGCTCCTCAAATTTTACACTTTTGTTATAGGCAATGCTGTTGTGTGATCACTTAACTCTGTGTCTTCCAGCTGCTTTTGGAAGTAGTTTGTGTGAGATAAGGTAGTCTCATATACCAGCAGCAATGTACCAGATGTTAAAACCACAAAGCAATAGCGCAGCTATGATGTTGAGACTTGCCATGCTAAGGTGATTATAATTTCAGTATATTATTTAACCTCTGTAGGCTACCTTTTATAGTCTTTTCCATGGATTAATCTGAATCTTTCCCATCAGATTCACTTTCATGAAATAAGTCTGGTTTACTCAAAGATGGAAATGTCAAGGAACAGCTTCTTCATCCAACATGATCAGAACCACCTCATGGAAGGAAATTTAATTATATTTGGAAAGGTTTAGTTACATAACTATGAAGACAAAGATGTAGTGGACTTTGATTAAGGCCTGCTGCACCAATTGAATATTTGAAGTGTGTTTTGACATAGAGCAAAATTTTAAATAAACTGAAGATCTTTTCTGTGATGGGTTCTTTTTTTTTCTTTTCCTGTGTCCTTCAAGTGGTGTCACGGCTATCAAAGTACTTCAGCTCTCTGAAATTTGATTATTTCCTGTAAAAGTGGTCTTTTCTTTGAAACAATCTGCTGTGAGATGTGTAGTGACAGTACATTGGACAAGAGACTGTCAGCTGTGCAGATGCCACTTTAATAACTATTTCTTACGTGCTGCAGTTCTAGACATGTTATTTAATAAATATTACAAGAAAGGCTATTTTTAAAAATCATGATGAAGTCCAAAAATTGTACACTTTAAGTTTTACTGTTGTCAATAGGGCATTATTAATTTTTTAATTGAATTCTTCCATGTGGAAAGTTGTCAGTCATGTCCTGCCTGGCCTTCTCCTCCTCTCTCCCAAGAATAAAAGCTTATTTTGAGGCATAGAAATTATGTTTATTTATAAAATTGAAATAAGATCCTCTTGTGCAGTTTTATTTCTCTATGCGTAATCTATTACATAGTGACTTTTCTGATGGTTTTTCCGATGGTTTCATCATTATTTTATTGTTAGTCATTAGAATCTTTTGTGTCTTTATTTTCATGACATGTATCAGCAGGGCTGGATTTGGGAATCTCTGGCTGGTGCCAGTAGAAGCAGCAGCTTGAATATCACAATTTAATTTCTTCTCAGGGCATTTAAGATGGATTATTTTGCCTTTGGGGCTGTATACATTGAGAATTTTCTAACCAGTTTTAAAACTGGTTGGAGCAGTAGTGTAGATCATGCTCTCTTTTCTTCAAATAGTGCTGGTTTGTCTGACCTGTTTTCTGTTGAAATAGCTTAGTAAAATGTCCCCAGACTGCAGTGTTAATACACTGCTTATTGCCCTTCAAATATATTAGGATTTTCTTGTTCTACTTAAAGCTGTTCATGTGCAACTCTAGATTTAATCACTTTGCATTTATATCTGCTTGTTTCAGTACAGTATGTTGTTGTCAAGCTTCCCTTCTTAAAGGTCAAAATGATTTGTAGGTGTTGAGCACAAATTTGAGAGTTGTAATTTGGTAAACAAAAGTAGAAGATGTCTATTTGATGCATTTATCTGATACTAAATTTAGTTTCAGTTGCCTTGAATTGAATGTAAATTTAGGTCAGAACTGTGAAACTGTTCTGATGAAAGATTTGTTCATAAATCTGGTATTTAATTGGTAGCACAGTACTCCGCATTGGCAGGTCAGGTTCACTTCTCTCCACTGTCATTGCTCATGTAAATCTGGCCAGTTTTCTGTGTTACATTGGCCTTTTGCTCCGGTGAGACAGGAAAGGATACTTACATTTAAGTCTTTATGGCAAGGAAGCATCATGACTTTTGAGGCTTTTTCTCAATTACTTCTCTATGAAAAACAAGCCCAAAAAGTCACTGTGACTTGAAGTGTTTTTGGCTGGGCTCTGCTATAAAGCTATTGTTGTTTACTGGCTTTATAGTTTCATCTTGAGCATATAAAATGATGTCTTATTTTGACAGGAGTGTTTAACATATTGCATCCCAACTGAATGTGCTTGGTTTTTTTGTTTCTTTTTTTCCTGCTTTAATTTCTAGTATAAGATCTTACATTTTTTGAGAAGTGACAGCAGCTCTCTGCTGCAGTTTTTTTCTATGCAGATAACTAATACTGGGTATGCCCACAGAGCACTTTGCAGCAAGATGGTGGACCATGCTTTGTGTCGGCAGAGCTTCGTATTAGCTCTTGCCCAGGATCTATGCCCACCCAGTGCAGTACTCGAATTAGGCTAATACAATTTCTTTCCAAACAGGGCTTTTTAGTTCAGGCTGGTCACCATGTTAACACAGTTACAAAGCTTTCCAGCGGCTCAGAGTACTGGCAGGGAAAACTCACATCTGCTGTGGAGCTGGGGTAGAGCAAATCCCTGTCTGCCCAGTGTGGATGGGCTGATTGTGTTTACTGAGCCTGACAAATCACTGCTTTCCATAACCTGATGTTCTGTGATTGCACCAAACAGCAGAAGCTGGAGGAGAGCCTGCAGTAAGGCATTATGGCTGTGGGCAAGTGGCTGAAGTAACCAAGGCAGTTTCATCCTTGTAATAAGTAGCTAATGAGGAGCCCACCTGCTTTTGGAGAAGCAGGGATTAATTTTGTGTGTGTTACTTAGGATTCAGTAACTGAAACGCTCACTTGATGATGGGAAGATGTTTTTTCATATTCAAAAAGGGAGTCTTTTATGTTTGTGCTCGTTAGAGAAAGATTTCACTGGTCTTCCTGGACTTAGCTTTGTTTCTTTTTAAAAAAAAAAAAATAAAAAAAATGACTGTAGATTTCAGTAATTAGTGGGATTTGCACATTGATGGGAGAGTTGACAGTTTTTAGGTAATGGTGACAAATCTTTTTCAGCTATATGCATTTTAATTAGTCAAGGCCATAATTAGGCTCAGTGTTCTTTACTCCATTAGCCAAGTTCTAGCCTCTGAAACCAAAATGACTAAGCTGTTCATACAGTCTCATTCCTTAAACACCGACTGTCACAGACTAAAAAATGTAATAAGTCATAGCTATAGTTCTTATATTGGAACTTTTATTCCTGTTGCTTCCAGTTTTTAGATTTAGATTTTTATTTATTCCCCCCCCCCCCCAGCTAATTTTTAGACCCCTCGCTCTCTGCCAATCAACAAAGCTCCCTCATTTTACTTAAAACTCTGAAGTTTTGAAACTTTACTTTTACAATTGGAAAATTACTAATGTGAAGTTGCTGAAAGACTTGAGTTTGCTTTTCATCACAGGTCAAAGAGCAAAATCTCTCTTGGAGAGGAGAAAATAAATATCAAACACTTTCGTAGTTCACAAAATGCCTTCAGAACATGTAGATAAGATCTCTTTTTGTCATACATGAAAACTCTTTCTTGCTCATTGTTATTTGTGAGCAGTAGATCAATGTATCTTCACTTCTAGGCCGAATCTATACTAATCTTTTTAATCAAAAGCTAATGTCAGCTGCTAATATGCTCTAGGATGAGAAATTGCTGTTCTGGATGTCCATGTTAGGCTTGTAGGACAGAATAAACCCTAGGTAGTCTCTATTGTATATTTGCATGTAATTTTTTGCTATTTAAAGAATAAATTATAGAAGGAAAATTACAATTCTTAGCATACAGACACATTAGATGAAAGAGAATTGTAAGTGCTGCATTTGGAAGATAAAGTCAAATTGGGGAGATCTGTAAGAGGGGTATGTGTGCTATTGAAGCTTTTAAATCCCTTGTCAACTTCTATATTATGGAAGAGAGATTCTGGAACTTTGATAGAAAGTAATGGTTAATCCTTGGTGCTCATTTCCTTTCCAAATTTGTGCTGTTTTTTCTCTGCTTAGTAGGCAAGAAGGAACTGCTAAGTGTAGAGTAAGTTGGGTTTGAATTCTTTAATTACAAGTCAGTTGCTTTGATTTACCAACCAGAAGAGTGTGTGGTGAAGTTGGTGATTATATTGATGCTCCTGTGTGTTGTGGAAACTTCCTGTTCTCACTTTCTTTCAGGAAGGTTTTGTACTTCTGACAGGATACCCAAATATCCTAATTATATAAGAATACATAAATGTTATATAGTTCCTTAAAAATATAAACAAACCAAAAGGTCCTGTTTTTCTGTCAATTTCAAGCAATCTGCTGTCATTTTCTCAGCTAGCAAATTCAGAAGCTATAATAAATGGCTGATGCATAGGCAAAAATGTGGCAGTGACCACTGTCACTGGAAATTTAATGTTCTGACACTCCAGAAAAATTGATTTTGTAACAGCAGTGGCCCAGAAAGGAGCTGTTGCATTAGTTGAAGGCAGCAAACCTCATGATGTGCTGTATCCAGGGCTCAAAGGTGAACTGTGAGACAGAACTCTTAACTGTTTAGGAATTGTTAATCCACCCTATTTTATAGCTTCCTCAGAAAGCAGATCCTGCCTAGCAATCTTGAGAGATTTTGAAAACAAATGCATCTGTCAGAATAAATTTGTATTTTAAAAACAATGCAGTATTACTGAAGACAGACAACTATGTACAGTTAGTGCTTAATAAAACTGGAACTGTTCTAGTTTTTACTGTACTTGGTTCTCATGGAAATAAAATGGAGTACAAAGAATTGGAACAGAGTATTTTAAATAAGGTAGGTGAATATTTCCACACCTTTTACAGTAAAGTCCAAATAAGACAGTAATGCCATTCCGCACCAAATATCAGTTTAGGAAAGCAGTAGCTGTTCCTAGCCCTCTATGTGACAGAGTAAGGGGAGTGAAATGTTGAGCAGCGGTGTTTGTCAGGGCTGGAAAAAGTGTCTTATTACCAGTGTCCCAGGTGTATTCTATTTTATTGAAGGGTAATTGTAAGGGTATTTCTTGAATATTTGTGTTAATTCAAATATTATATATTTGATTAACAAAGGAAATACAGGATTTTTACAACTATTTGATACTCTGTGTATATTAGGAGGATTTATAAAGTGTGTTTTCTGCCAAACAGTACTTGGAAGAATTCTTCATGTAAATGAGTTGGCCTAAACTTAACTAAATCTATTTATGACTTTTGTGACTTGTGTCTTTAAGCACTGAATAACTTAAGACTTGCTCCCTAAATTGGAAGTTTAACATTTTATAGCAATAATTTGTCATGAAGTAATTAGCAACAGTGATTCTAACTAGAAATATTCCTTATTGATTTTTTTTCTGAGTATTCATTCTGTTTCATTTGTATTGGTGGCTTATATAAAAAGAATTCAGTATCAAGTTTTTTTTTCTTGGGAAAAAAAAAGTAGTATTACATCTAATACTTATTCACTGCTATCCTTCTCTTTCATATTTTCATATTTATTCTTAATTTTCCTTTAATCCTATCCATTTAAAGTAAGATAGAGGAGCACCTCCCCTCCTACCCATTCACATCTATTTTTAACAGCCAGAGTTGAAAAAGGCTGCTTCATTAGAAGCATTAACATGCATGTAAATAGCCCCTGTATGCATAACATCTTGACTTAGGAAAAAAAAAAACACCAAAAACTAAAAAGAAAAATTGTGTTAAAAAGTTCCTGTAAATTTAGCATCAATCTGCACTTATGTATTCCTACTGTTATTTAATCCTGAGTAACAGCTAAAGCTTACTTCATGTTGCTTTTACATATTTCAGGCACAGCTGATAAGAGGACTCTGTGACAGTGTTCTGTCCTGGGGCAGAACTGTGTCACTCCAGTGTTGCTCCTTGGTTTTTTACTGTTTTTGAGCTGGCACTTCCCTCTTCTTGAATTCTTTGCATCAGCAGCACTGCTCAGTGCTCCCTCCCATAGGCCAAGTAGTATCTTGGTCCAAAATTCTGACTGCTTCCTTGCTGTCAGCTAGATGCTTACAGATTAGAGCACTGGTGCTGCATTTTATAGAAATGTGAGAGCATTTAATTTTCATGATGAAATAACATTGTGAAATGTCAGTGCAAAGGTCTAAACCAGAGGTATTCCTGTGGCCACCTCAGACTGTGACCGCTGCATGGTAATTCATTGATGAGTTTTGGATGTCAGTGAGGTGGCAGTTTTGGGTCATAAGTCATTGGCCAGATGGAATAACTTATCACTGCTTGCTGTGTGAGCTTTGAAGATGATGATGTCATTTACAATTTCTAAATAACAGGCTCTTTAATAGCTTTTTTGTCTTCTCATTAGACTTCTGGTACTCAGCTTCTCTGATCTGGTATTTAAAAGTGCTTAAAAGTATAAGTTGACCATAAGTTTCTAAATTGCAAATTGCAGATTAAATGGAAAAATTGGAAACTTAAGGTCTGAGGCTTTGTTTTGTGATTGTTGGGTTTGTTTTGGGTGGGATTTTTCCTTTTTTTTTTTTTTTTTTTTTTTAAAAGCAGTGCAAAATGAATGTTGAGACCTGAACCAAAAAAGCCAGTTCTTCATATGCCTTCTGCCCTTCAAGGTATACAGCTGCAAACAGGAATTTCCTCTTTAGAGAAAAGCAAGATGAAACTGAAGCAATTAGTCTAGCATATGAATCTGTAGCAAGAGGTTTAAAGGTGATCAAAAAATGTTGATTGAATAAACATAATTCATTAATGTCTCTATAATATATAACCAATTCAAATTAGATCCTCCTCTGCTTACTTTCTGAAGCTGGAGTTGTCAATTTCTGTTTGCTTGACATAAAAACAGCAAAGGATGAAGATACCTGCTTTTGTTCTCAAAAGTAAGAAAGCACAAAATTTGGAACCCTCATTGGAGTCACATCAATACTAAAAATTATTTGCCCCGAGGAAAAATGTCCTTAGCTGCTGCTTGTTTCCTGTTTCTAATTGTCTTTCAGTGTTTTAAAAAGTATGATTGGTTTTGTTGGTGCAGAGTCAGTATATACTTTTATGTTTCCTCTGTACAATGTACGAATATTAAGATGATGGGGTGAATTGAGGGGAATTGCCTTGCCTTATCAACCTGGTGAAATTTGCTTTTTATAAAACCCACTGTATCCTAGTACTGTTTTCCCTTCTGTGTCAGAGGAGTTTGGAGGATTAGGTGGGATCCTAATTTTAGTGGTTGTTATTTGCTGTTTGATTCAGAGTCAGTGAAGACTCTCTCTTGTTTTTAGTATTATTAATTGCATAACTATAATGTGATAGTTAGTCACTTGTCTTGAATAATATTTGAGAACACTTACCTTGCCTAACGCTTTCTTTGCAAAACATGATGACGCGTTTGGGCATGTGAGTCTTTTTCTAACTGAATGCTGAAGGTATTAAAATGTTTTCTGGCAGTCAGTCTTCTTTTTATGTTCCTTGTTAACTAATAAAACAATACTTTTTATTTCTAGCACTTTTCCTCTTTGGGATTTTCTAGTTCTCTAGTTGATGGATTGAATTTAGTAGTATTGAGTGGATTGAAGTAGGTGAATTAGGAAGGAGGTCGCAAAATATTTCTGGTAATCACATTTCAAATTTTATTAGTACTGGTGATGTGTGTACAAAAATCAAGCCACAGCAGTTTTGGAACTCTGATTTCTTGCATCAGCCCATGACTGCTCTTGGGTGAAGACTGTCTTCTGCGAGTCTGCTGCTCCCTATATCTGCATGCAGATGATCTGCATGCAGCCTCTCCACTCAGCTGAGCCGAGCTGGCTCCCATGGTACCTCCTTGCACGAAAGGCCTTTCTGTCTGGCACAAAGGCTATTTGGGAGCATCCTGAAGTAGTGAGGCAGAGAAAAACCTGGTTACTGAGTGGTATCTTATCCTCTTCTAGTGAGTTGCCTCTCACAAACAGCAATGTGACAAAGCTGGCAGTAAGAAAAAATTGGGGCTTGATACCAAAACAGATCTGGGTACAATAAGTCAATGGGCTTTCAATCCTTATGACTATTTTAGCAAATGCGTATTCAAAGTGAGCAAATGGCAAAGCAGTATGACTCAGCAGTGGCAGCTGGGGTAGAAATGCCATCTGTAGTCTGAAATGACATTCATAGTAGTGGGGAGTTGCATGATAGCTAACTATATGTAAGGTAGGTGGGCCCCGAGTGGTACGTGATATTCAGTGGAGTATCAGTACTCAAGAGCAGATGTCCAGAGAGTACAAGTGATTCCAGGGTAGATCCAGTATTGCCGCTGTGTAGACTATTATAGTGGTTTTGGGGCATGGAAGGAAGGTGTTGTGTCCAATTTTATCAGATGGCCATGATAAGTCAGAGAGACCTATTGAGAGTGATGCTGAGAGAGAACAGATGTCGATTATTTTGATACAGCTTTTTTTTGGAAGTGCTCTGCTACCGAGTCACAAAAGCATTACTAGAGATGGAAAATATGCCAGTTGCAGTGAGAGTCTGCTGTAACTGCCAGTTTGCAATTCCTGGTTCCCTCAGGATTAAAAAAGGATTGAGATGAGGTACCCAGGCAGATACTATCAGCATAGATAACTATACTGTATGGACTGAAGGGTGACACTGATAAGAGCTTTAAAGATTTAGAGGGCTAGTACTTATACTGACTGTTAAGTTCAGTTGAGCTGTTCCTGTAGACACTGAACGCAGTGGCTGGTTACAAGGGCATTGTGCTGTAGAAACAGATCTAGTTTTGCAAAATATTACTGGTCTTTATCCTGATTTAAAGGTGATTATTTCTGTCACCAGAAGGTGATTGTTCACCTTAGTGAGAAGGCTGTGAACAAGTGAGAATTTGAGCTAATGGAATCAAAATGGTGATTGTACGACTCAACTTTTCCTTGCCCTGTTGCAGTAGTCAGCCTTTCGTGAATTACAGGAACAAAGATTGTCTCTTGGAGCTGCATATGTAATACTGTGTCTGCCAAATTAACTGTGGGTGAACCTGATTTGCACTGGAAGATTTGTGGTTTCCATATAGCTGAACTATATAAAGAACAAGACCAAGGTGTGATGGTGCATGGGCACCACAGTCGCAGAAGATAGAAGCATCTAGACAGAAAAGCTCTCTTAGAATCATAGAATAGTTAGAGTTGGAAAGGACTTTAAGACCATCTAGTTCCAACCCTCCTGGCATGGGCAGAGACACCTCACACTAAACCATGTAACCCAAGGCTCTCTCCAACCTGGCCTTGAACACCGCCAGGGATGGAGCATTCACAGCTTCACTGGGTAACCTATTCCAGTGCCTCACCACACTTACAGTAAAGAAATTCCTCCTTATATCCAATCTAAACTTCCCCTGTTTAAGTTTTAACCCATTATTCCTTGTCCTATCACTACACTACCTAATGAAGAGTCCTTCCCCAGCATCCCTGTAGGTACCCTTCAGATACTGGAAGGCTGTTATGAGGTCCCCATGCAGCCTTCTCTTCTCCAGGCTGAACAGCCCCAACTTTCTCAGCCCGTCTTCATACGGGAGGTGCTTCAGTCCCCTGATCATCCTCGTGGCCCTCCTCTGGACTTGTTCCAACAGTTCCATGTCCTTTTTATGT
>WYDI02026884.1:53755-93469 GCA_009867235.2 Psittacus erithacus | reverse complement strand
GCAAACTTGCTGAGGGTGCACTCAATCCCACTGTCCATGTCACCGACAAAGATGTTGAACAAGACCAATCCCAACACCGATCCCTGAGGGACACCACTCATTACTGGTCTCCAGCTGGACATTGAGCTGTTGACCACAACTCTTTGCATGAGGCCATCCAGCCAGTTCTTTATCCACTGAGTGGTCCATGAGTATTACATTGCTCATAGAGAGGACAGGAACCTCCACTAGCCACTGCAGATGCTGCAGACCCAGGTACCTTCACTACGCATACCCCTGGATACTCCCCAGCACTTGTGGAGAAGACAGAGGTCCAAGCAGATACAGCCTGCACACTACACCACACCACAGGTCTGTGCATGGAGAGCATGTGCAACCCCCTGCACATGTCCTACACAGATCACGCACACATATCTGGGCTGCCTCTCTGGATACTGAAAGGGCTCATGAGGCCAAAAAGATCAAACTCTCTTCTTAAACCAAAGTAACTCACATGCCAGCCTTTGACATCTCTTTATCCAAGCTTCACTGGCCCCAGATTGTTATCTCTTCTGCAGGGCTACACAGAGTTTAGCCCAGCTTCCCCCTGGGAACAGACCCAAACCCAGGAGCAGAGTTTACTTCCCGCTGCTGCTGTCGACCTACCTGCATTGTCACTGGCCTTCCTTGGTCAGCAGTTGCTCAGCTTACCTGGAGCCCTTCCTGGATGCCCCTGCTTGGCCTGGGCTGCAGTGTTTTGCAAGGAGTATTTCTAACTGACTGCTTGCTCGTGCCTCAGGAGTTTCAGGGGTCCTCTATTTACCTTTTGCAAGCAGTTCTTATATAGACCATCAATAGCAAATCAATACCTTCTTATCTCATGGTTAGGATATTACTAATATTTGTCCACAGTCAAAGTTTTTCCTTAAAGCCAAAGCACTTGAGTTTCTTTCTTTTGCTCTTTTCGGTTATTCTTTTGCAAGCCTTGAGCCACATGCAGGTACTATCCCAAGCCATACAACCAAACAAAGCATGAAGGAGGTATGGGTGTTAAAACAAGGGGTTTGATGTCATGTTGGTAAATAGATTTAAAAAATAATGTAAAGCTGATCATTTACAGGAGAGAAAACTTTCCTGTGAGGAACAGTATCCTTATAAAAGGATTTATGGTAAGGAAACAGTATTGTGCAATAAAACAGGGAGGACTTTGTCCTTTACTTTCTACCACAGAAATCTGCACTTTATTCTCCCTGTAAAATGGCTCTTCTGGAAAGTGGATAAGGACCGAAAGAAAAGACATGAAAGGTAAGTAGTAAAAGTAATGGATAAATGTACATCTTTTGTGTGACATTTTGCAACTTTGCCTTTGGAAACTAAGCATATTTGATGTGTTTGATTTTGCTCTTGTTTACCAGCAATGAAAGAAAAGCCATCTCATCAATAGGAACTTTTTTGGAGGGGATTTGTTTTGAGTCAGTTTGGCTGTGAGAGGCTCTTGGATTAGGAGTCTTTGGAGGGGTCTTTTTTGTCTGAGATGGCCAGTTACTTAGATAAACAGGTTTTGGGGTTGCTTTGATGCCTGTGATGTTGCTTCACGGGCAAAGGATGGATCTGAAGGATACAAGCCAGGGACAGACCAGCAGAAGGCACTGGTCACCTGGGAGTGGAGAAGGGCAGAGATGTGTTCTGAGAGCAAACCTGGCCTGGCAGTTTGATGGTCCATTTCCTCTGGAGCCACAGAGTAACCTGGTGTTTCCTGCAGATTGCTGCACGTCAAAGCACTTTGAAATGTCACAGAGACAATACCAATGTGCAGTGTTAGCAGGGCTTTGCAGACTACTTGACTTGGTGCATTACACTGCAGCTTGGGAACTCCTGCTCCCAGTGCCTAAAAGGGAGACAGGGCTAACCAGCGGCTCTCAGGCGAGCAGCTGTGACACGTGCCATCACAGTAAATTAATGGTGGCCACAGTTTTGACAGTTTAAGTCAAAACAGAACTGAACAATCAGAGCGAGTTTTTGTCTTGCGGCTGCAACTAATTCCCTGGTGGCTGCATGTGGCCGCTATTATTGTCTCTGAGAGCCTCTGCCCTAAGAGATGAGTTCTTTAACAAGTGAACAAATAACTCTATTAGAAATTAAAACAGTATAGTCCTGAAAGGAGCTTGGCAGCCTCTTCTTCCATTAGCAACAGCGAGAGTTGCCATGCTCTGCACCTTGCCCAGCAAGAGCTATTCTCCCTCCTTTCAAGCGGATGACTCTGCTGTAACCGATTGCTTCACAATATCATTCCAGTTTGCCTCTTGTGAGTACCAGTTGCTGATATGTGGGAATGCACTGATTTTTGGTCAAGTTTCAGCCTAGGAAAAAAGAAAAAATCCAATTACACAAAACAAAATGGAAAAGGCAGGGGAGAGGAGTCCAGATTTATTAGTTAATGACTGAACTTTTAGTTGAAAAGTAATTATAGAGTATTCACTTGGTGGATGAGCCTACTCTATCAAGGAGAAAGGAAGATCAGTCACTCTAGGATCTAAAATCAGCCAGGAAATCAAACTCAAGCAATTTGAGGATGACAGATTGTCCAATCTGAATTACATGAGAAGTACAAATATAGTAACATTCCTCTAAAGTAGGAAAGAGAGAAAAGGATTTTTATTACATTTATTCAGCGGGCATGGGAAGCCTCCTTTGAGGAAGAAAATGTCCTTTAAGTCTATGTCATGGTAGTGTGATGCTGAAAACCAGAAGGGGTGAAGGAATTGTGAACAGCTGGTGAGTGGCAGCCTTATGCCAAAAGAATAAATTGTGGAGGAGGGGAAAAAGCAATTAAAACAAACAGCAAAGAAAACCCCAAAAAACCCCAACAAAACCCCCAAAACCCAGCCCAACAAGAAAGAGCTGGAATCCTGACTTCAACAGTAAAATAACAACACAAACAGAAAAACAAAACAGAAGTGTTGGGAGATTGCTATCAAACACCAGCTTCCCATGGACTAAGAGCAACAGAAGCCATTGTCCTGTACTGAGGATGGGAACCAAAAAGAATAACAAGCTGGGCTGGGAACATAACTGTTGTCTGCTCTTACTCGCATTTCTCAACTAAACCCAACTCACTTCCTCTACTAACACGAGGGATGCACCACAGAGCATGAGTCTGGCTGTGGAGATGATCTGTGAACACTCACCTTCCTTAAAATAAGAAAATCCCAAGTTAGAACTCCATTAGCTCATTCAGGCTTTCAGGTGAGGATTGAATAACGGCCCCATGGGAGGGTGATGGTCGTGTGGGACAGGTCCCTGCAGCCAAACACCCAGGACAGGCTGCTGGCTGGGGGAGAGGTTTGGGCTGGGCTGGTTGCAGGTGGCAGCATGCCCTGGTCCTGGGCATGCAGCTGGCACAGAGCTCTGCTCCCAGGTTCCTGTCCTCTCACTGCTGTGCTCCTGCCAGGAGGAAGAAGGTGGTTTTTGCTCAGCCTCAGGTGAGGCACACTGACTTCCCTGGCAAGCTGCCCCCACTGCACACCATTCTGTAGTGTTCCTCCCTGCCTGCCTTCCCTGACATGGCCAAGTTTCAGAGCTTTGAGCATTCCTGTAGCAGGGGCCAGGAGGAGCTGCTGCTCCCCTCCAGGTGCCAGGGACCTGCCCATGGCAGAGGTGAACTCAGCATGTGCTGGAGGATGATGGCACAGCACAGCGCTTGCTCCATGTGTCCTCCCCTGACGACCCTGGAAGTTGGAAGAAATACTGCACCGAGATGCTTAAAAGCAGGAGGTGATTTTTAAGGAAGGAGAGGTTAAGCAGACAAAGACTCTAACTGAGCAGCAACAATGATATGTATCATAGAGACAGATTTGGAGAGGCAACAAGGGAATAGTTATTCACCATTTTTCAAAATACAAATATTAACTGATGTCACCTGAAATGATGTGATGGCAAGGTCAAAACAGGAAGTACCTCTTCCTATAATGTGTCAATTATGAAACTTTGGATGAATCAACAACAACAAAAGGACAAATGTGTAGATAAGAATAGTTCATAAATGCAATTCAACACAAAGACATGGGATACAGCCTCAACTTGAAAGTCCTTAAATCACAGACTGCCGCTATTGTACATGTACATACTACTGATCACTGTTGGAGGCTGGAAAGATCTTTATAGACCCCAAAAGTATAGTCTTGTTTTCTTTTGGTTTTCATTTGTCCTTTGAAACTTGGCATACTCAGTGATTAAAATGAACCTGACTTTGAAACAAGTGCATCTAAATCACAGGTATCCAAAGTGCTGCGTTAACCTTACTGCCACGTGTTTTGACTCTCGGAATATTTGAACTTTTACAAAAGATTCTGCTCATCTTTTTCAGTGCATGATTGACAGGGGTCTATTGCAAAATACCTCCCATCAGGGAAAAAAAGGAAAGAAAAGAAAACTACCTTAATGGTGAAGCAGGGAATGACAGCAGCAGACAAAAGGTCGATGCTTCTTTGTTCTTCAAATCTGAAGAAAATACACAGAACTCCATTGTATGAGTTTTTCACGCACAACATTGTCTCCCTTGACCCCATGCACATCTGCAGCCTGAAGTCCTCTGTTATCTCTGGATAACAGCTGTTCCATCACTGATTATTCATCAGCTCCACTTCAGTCTGCATTAAGGTGCTGTGAAAAGCTCCCAGGTTGCTGAGTTTGCTAACATAAATTCAAGATAAAGCCTAAAATTGCTGAACAAAAAAGACTAAAAGATAAATATCAGCATTACTGAACATTTTGTTTGGTTATCTGTAGCACATAGACCTATAGTTTAACATACTGAAATTGCAGGGTCTTTTGAAAATCTCATACAATCCCCTAGTTCTCTCATGTAATTCGCTTTATACTTTTTATTTGGCTTTGGACAGCAAAATGTGAAGGCAAAGAACACATGCAGTCAGCACTGGAAAAAACAAGCAAGCCTTTCAGACACACGATGTGCAGGAGCAGAATTTGCAGAACAATTCATTAGTGAGGATTTCCAGTTAAAAGAAGGTGACTGAAAAGATACGTGCAAAACCCAACCCCTTTGAATGCAGATGCTCCTTGATCTTTATTTGGGGCAGAAGGAAGTAATTTCTCTTCTGTCTTCTCATACTTGCTATGGAGACCACAATTCAGTATGCACCTCCTCCCCAGATAATTCGTCTTCTGCACTCTTCCACCACCACCTCCCCCAGTCGTTTTCCACCTCTCCCAGTTACCAGTCACCAAAGCTCGTACTCCCACATGGGTGCTAAATCCCATCAGTCTCTCTGTCCGAAGGATAAGGATGGAAGAGGATTTCTTTGATCTCCAAGTCTCTTTCATGGGTCATTTGAGAGGTGAGGATGGAAGAAGGTGAAGATTTCCAGTTTATCAGCCAGGTGTTGATGGGCACCAGATTGCTGGGAACATAATAGAGGACATTCCTGGAAAAAAAAAAAAAAA
Organism: Psittacus erithacus; assembly: GCA_009867235.2. Taxonomy (NCBI): domain Eukaryota; kingdom Metazoa; phylum Chordata; class Aves; order Psittaciformes; family Psittacidae; genus Psittacus; species Psittacus erithacus. The sequence goes on along the minus strand of WYDI02026884.1, from coordinate 88,027 downwards.
GAAGAAAAAAGAAAAAAGAGGGGAAAAAAAAGGTGCTTTTCAGCCCAGCACTAAGTTGTTAATGAGCTCCTGGTGTAAATTCGTAGGGTGCAGGGGCTGTACCTAAGCAGGTGGCTCTGCAGTGACAAGCAGCCTCCAGTTACCTACTTATAAGTAAGCTCTTGTGCATCTCCTGTCCCTGACATACCTTCATGCTCAGTATGTGAATTTAGATTAGTGTGACAGAGCCCACAATGTGCTAGGCTTGTTTCCAGAAACATGAGACCACTTACAGACTGTAAACCAGAGAAAATGGATCCTTGCAGGAGCCCCAGAAGAGGCACAGGCTATTTCATGGAGTGTCCCTGAGTTCTGGTGCCGGTGGCTTGTTGGCTTTGTGGCTATGTGTAAAACAGTCTGCTCAGAAGTCACTGCTCTTTGATCTCTCCAAATGTGAAGGCGCTATGAAACAAGCACAAGTGCTGCAGGTAGCTGCAGTTTGCCTGTCATAGTTATGAGTACCATAGCTCAGGTACAGGATGCCAGCACCTAAGTCTACTGAAATGACAAAGGGGGACACAGTTAAAGGTTTGCTCAGCCTTTGTTCTAAATTTCCCAATTTAATTGCAAACCTAAATTTTCTTCATGCTCCCAACTTGCCTTTTATCTCTTCCAGTCCATCTACATCACATCCCTTGCAATTGCATCACACTCTCTTTGTCTCTATGCCAAGAATTTGCCAAGGACTTGCAAAATACTCATTCTTGATTGTTTACCTGTTTTGCACAGCATTTCTACCTTCCTTCAGAAAGCGATTCTGCTATGGCTTCCTTCTGTTAGAGAAAATTATGCAAATTGCATAGATTAAATTGCTGTGTAATGGTTGATCAGCTTTTCCTTATTGTTTGCCATTTGTTACACAGGATTTGCTTGCATTTAAGAGTTTTATGTGTTTAATAGTTATTTAAGAGGCTTAGCATAGTTAATAGCTTCAAGCAGTTCTGTCCTTGCAGACTACAGAGAAATAAAGGCTACCTCTGTCACCAGCAGGGTTGATTAAGGTGTTTTAAAAAAGTTTTGAAAGCCTGAGTAGCAAAGGAGCTGGGCAGAAGATGCAGACTGCTGACATTGTTGGGAGAGCGTGCTGATGTTTGCCAAAATGATCCCCGTCCCTCTTCTTATAAAAAGAGCTACAAAGCAGACCCAGCTCCCACAGGTGGAAAGGGCTTGGCAGGATGTAGGTCTCCAAATTCCATGCTGTTCTATTACAGCCTGTTTCCACTCATGTACATGTAAAAGCTTGGAATGACTTTGGCATGAGCTTAGGCTCCTTTTCCAGCTCGAGGATGGTTATAAGCGAACACATAGGCATTTCCTCTCTGTTGCCAGATCCTGTTTTCATTAACATGTTGCCAAAGCACTAATCATATCTCAAATCCCATGTGCCCCGGAGCAGACTTTCCCCCCCAGCTGCCTCATCCCCATTCCTTGATAGACAGACTTTCATCTCTCTCCTACTCCTTACACATCCTTGATCTTTTCCAAGAGCTGCTGCCCCACCAGGCCAAGCAGGCCAGGAACAATGGGTGGTTTGCTGCCACCAAGCTGGCTTTTCTGCTTCCTTGCTGGTTGTGTAGTGGAGGCCACTCCAGTGCACTCAGCAAAGCACACAGAATCCATGCAATACCTACAGCTTTTCTGTAAGCAATTAACTGAAGAAGTCAGGTTTGGTTTTCTTAAACAAATTAGCCTTTTAGTATTGAGTTATACACACCGTTGAGAAAACAGAGAGTAAAGTAAATACATTCTTGAAAAGCAACCCTTCTCCCATGCAGCCCCAGAGAGTAGTACTCACACATTTGCCCACTGCAAACAGATGGGCCATTTTCTTGTGTCTCTATTAGGTAATAGGCTCAAGCTGTGAACAAATAAAGCAGAAAACACCCAATATGCCAATGTGTTAATTTTGTCTTCCTGTAGGTGTCCCTGTCGATTGCAAAAACAAGTCAGGCCCTACTTTTTCATTTCTTATTTTTTGCTAGCAGAGAAAAAGACAAGTTGGAACCTTTTGCCCAGGCAAAATAAACTCTGACCATTTTTCACAGTAACAGATATATAAAAGGTGCTGATTAAGCCACATTTGAGAAACAACAAAATTAGACCTAACAGCTTGGAATTCTGTTTCGATATGTGTTATCTTTTTAGATAGCTAGATTCTCCTTTAAATCATACACCTCCATACATGTTCCCTACCAACCCTAAGTTTTAATGATATGCCCAGAACAACTCTCCCTAATGTGCATATGAATACACATAGTATATATAACTATTTATCATTTGCATGGCCTTTCTTGCATGCGGTACTTGATGTGCTTCACTGGTGTATAGCTGAGGACAGAACCTAGCTCAGGCTGCACAGACCTTATAAACAAGTAACATATGCAAGAAACATGTTCATCACTGCTTTTGTACACAAGACTGTTTCCATGGTTGCATTGGAACTGACAGGAGGTTTCCACAGGGAACAAAATGGAAGGTAAAAACCTCTAAAGAAGTCTAGATATTGACTAAACCCAACAATGATTCAGTATTATTTTTGCCAGGGTACTCAGTCCAAATTCGTAGTTTTACTTATTTTGCCTAGAAAGTCTTTGTCCTCTCATGACTGAATTCGTCAGCCGGAGGAGAAGCAAGTGCTGAATGCCACAGGCATTTGTGTACTTACCAGCAGAATCCCAACAGTTCTTAATGTACTCAGGCCTATACCCAAGAGATATAAAGGTGCTTTGCTTTAAAGTCTATCCTGATTAGAGTCACTCCTATGACTCTTAATTTACCACTATCAAACTACCTCTCCTATTGTTATAACCTTTCTTTCTTTCATGAAGGTCCTTCAGAAGCTTTTCACATACTTGTTAAATGCTCTTCGTCACAAAGCCTGCTCAAAGTTCCCTTGATCATGTCATTGCTATGGTGTAAAATTGAATTACTTTTACAATGCATGCTGTACCCTGGCAAAGTGAAGCCTTTTCCCACAGTTAAGAGAGGTTGAAAGCCTCAAAAATAAGTGAATAAAGAAGGAAAAAAAATAGTGAATTTTCATTAAAAGAAGGAAAAAACTTTTTCTTGATATGTGGGGAAGGCAAGCTCAGACAGCTCTCTGTTAGCCCGGCATGCTATCTCACGGTTTCAAAAGAGAAATGGATTGACTTGCTGAGGAGGCTTTAGTAATAGTGAAAAATAAGGCATTTGGAATTTGCCTGATTTTTTTGTTGGTAGTTATAGGCGTCTTGTCTTCCACAAAGAACCAAGAACACGGACAGCTGCTTTATTGCTGATAATGGCTGTGGGATATTTTGGGTTTGCAGATCACAAAGTTAGTTCTCATCTTATTTGTGTCCTTTTGATAGGCTTGGACAACAAATAAATGATGTTATCCACACCAGAAACAAGTATTAAAACTAGACAAACATATATGCAGAGCATACTGCCTTTATCCCAGAAAAACCCCTCCCACACATCCCTTCCTGGAAAATAAGCCAGACTTCATTAGTCCTATTATATAATCTAAATAAAGGACTTTGATTAACCTTGCTTATTCCAGGTTCTCATTACACATTTGTAACACAGTGCAGTAACAAGGCTGCAGTGGCAATCCATTGCTTCATGCTGGAGACAACAGAGTGCCCCTTGGAAGCCCAAACCTCTCCTTGAGGGAGCTCAGTGGTGCTACATCACCTACAGGGTATGAAATGCATGCAGCAGAGTACGTGGACATACCTAACATCTTTCTTGAGTTCAGCATGGTCCTGCAGTGACCCTATTGATCAGCTATTTTACCTGGTGTCAAAATCTTGGGTTAATTTTCCTTTCCCCTCAGTTTCTGGTGCATGACCTGTTCATTGCTATTATACTTGTCTGTGAAAACTCCTGCTCCTTCCTGTCACAGCTACAGTGGCTTCCTTCAGCTTCAGGGCTTCATGTGTTTCACAGCACAGTCAGTCCTCAAGCCAGAGAGCTGGGACCAGCAGGAGCTCATGGCCCAGGGGTGCAGTAGTCATTCCCAGGGTCCTAGCTGGAGAGGGTCTAGGTGCACCATTCTTATCTTTGATAACTCAGACCCACTTTCAGGCGCCCATAAAGTCCTAGTTTGGTTTAAGACAGTCCAGCGTGGTTTCAGTCCTGCGTATACTGTCAAAGGGGCTGTGCTGCCACGCCACAGGGCAATCACCTTCTACTGGTACTTGTGTTTGCAGGTATATATTCTGCTAAAAGCTTGGTTTCATGGTGATAACTTGTGTCTTGCCTAGCAGAGTGATATCATTGTACTGATATATATGTATACATTGTATATGTCTACACTGTAATGATATCATTAAAGTTGTTTGCGGGGAGCTGCTTCCACAGTGACAGCGCTGCCCTGCCCTAGGGCGCGGGCAGAGATGTGACCTCTCTGTTGCTCAAAGGGTTTCCCAGTTAGCCAAGCAGCAAGATGAACAATGGAAGCAGCACCCTTTTGATTTGCATGGTTTTCATCTTTCTTTTGCTTCCCTTGGATTTTCTAAGGGAGGCTGTGAATACTGAAGCATCACCACTTGCACTTAAAGACTTTGCAGGTGATAGTGCTGTGCTTGTTCACACCGATATGTGAGGAACTCCACAGCAGGAAGTCAGCTCTTTCAGACCTCTTTAGAAATGTGTGATAATCTTATAGTGCACTTTCTCCCTCCCCTCTCTCCCTGCCTCTAATCTCTCTTAAACAAGGCTATGTTAGTCTCTATGATTTGCTGCTGCTGCTGACATAGTCTTCTTTCTCTAAATTTGCTCTGTTTCACACCTCGCTATCCCTTATCACTGCACTATTCAGAGCTCTGGGGACAGGTTTATGCATTCAGTCTACACCTAGCCTGCTGTGTTGCACCCTTCCTGATGCTTTCTTCCACATGCTTTGGAAAAGACACATTTGGTGACACATATGCAGGCCTTTTCATATTCTCTTTCTCTTTTTCTTCTCTTCTTCCCTCTTGTGCCTTGCCTTCTCTAAAAGAATTGCTCCATATTTAAATTTTGCACTTGTTGTTCACATTCCTCCTGTTCTTTGTTCAGAGCCAGTCAGATTTTTAATTCATTTATTCTTTTTTCAACACAAACAGCTTTTTTTTTAACCAAGCACCCCAGTTCTGAACAGTTTTCCAGAAGAGGAAAGCTCCAGGTTCACGTACCTCTATGAAGTAAGTTAATGGTAATTTGAATGTGAATCTGCATCCCATAGGAACACTCTTACCACCAAAATAATGTTTGTTCTTATGTATGTTTGTTTCAATCACCAATCCACCCGACAACCTTTGAAAGATTGTTTTATCTTGATGTCAATAAAGTTGAAGGATTTAAGAAGTTTCCTGGCCAGCTCTATATATAGCAATGTAGTATCTGAGTGTGTCTCAGAGGCTGACAAACTCACTTATGCAATCCTTCAAGCAAGGCAGTAGCATATCAACTTAGGTTTAGAGTTTGGCAATAAAGACACAGCGGACAGGCTGAGTAGTTTTCCCAAGGTCACAGTCAAAATATGAATGTGCTTGTCCACAAGACTCCCTTCTCATGCCAGACTAATACTTTATCTTCAAACTCCTCTTTTCTAGTTAAGTACCTAGCAATATTTAATTTATGCCATCACCTGATATCAGAGCCACTGAGACTTACTAAATCCTTAATTAAAGCTGTGTACAAACACTGATTCCCCACAGTGTGCATCTGGAGTAGTTACTATTTTGTCTCCTCTGCAGGGTGTGACACTACAGGACATATGGGAAAGATGACTTGACCAATACTGCGCTGTGAATCATGAGGGAAAGTCCTGTCATCGTCCCTGTCTCTCCACATGCACAGACTGCAGAAGACACCAGGTTCCCAGCCTGCTTTTCATTTGGTTTAAACATTGATATTTTTGTGTACTTTATTAATCCTGATGAAGATCAGCATTTCGCTCTTTAGTACAACTGAGGTGTGTTAAAACCCACAGGATTTACACACCACATCTGGGCCTCTCTTAAGAAGCTCAGCTGTAAAAATAATTCTCATCACACATTACAAAGCTGACTGTGGTGTTAAACACAGCAGACATTTGGTGAAGTGTACTCCTGGACAAGACCAAGTAGTTGTTAAGCATGCTAAGAAACAGTTCTCAGTCAAACAGAGGCCACCAAAACAGTTTCTGAATGAGAACTCACTAGGTTTTCTTCATCCTTTCATCTTGTCAGGAAATCTCTGTGAACTTCCCTCCTCTCCATTTGCTTTCCTTCCCCTTTCTCTGCTGTCATTTACCAGCCAGGCTATTTTCTTCGAAGTACCCTCTAAATGTCACAACCACCAAACAACCACAGCAAATAATGGAAATGCCCTCATAACCCTTCCCAAAGCACTTATATACCAACGCTGAATAATGATGTGACCTGCTGTCATTCTTGGGAGCATATTTCACAGTAGTGGTAGAGGAAAGAGAACGGTTTTAAGAGTTTGTTCCCTTTTCTCTAGGTTCTCTTTTGATGTAAGACAGCTCTAAAACACAATGTAGAAAAACCCTACAGCCCAAACCAGATGCCCATCAGAAGGATTGTGCCAGCTAATACAGAAAGAGGAACATTCCCATTTCAAGTGCTGCTGCACATGCTTCACTCTGTACCCTAAGAAAATTACTCAAAGGCCTTCAGGGAGCTCTAGAACAAATAAACCATAACAGGGCTTGGGTACAGCAAAGGTGTGCACATATTTGAACACAGGGTTTCACCTGGGAGAGACAGTCCATAACACAGGATTTCAGGCAGAAATCCAACTATTACTTCAGTTTTTAAAACCCAGGAGTTTTTCAAAGAGCCAAGAGAACTGGCTGGTTCTTTCTAATGTATCAAAAGATGCTTGTTCAAAAGGCCCACACTAATAGGCATGTAACTATGTTAAAATAAGTTATAAGTTAAGATACCCTACTTGATTAAACTTAGGAGTTATGCGTAATTTCATTCAGTGTTGGTTAAAGTTCTCTTCTCCCAAACAACTTATTTCTATCTCTTTCTTTGATCACCAATAAATATGAATTTCATGGTATTTTGTATTCATGATGTGCCTGAAGTAATATCCTCAAACCAACTCCTACTCAAGATTATAAAAGAAATATTTAAGTCAGTGCTTAAGCTTCGAGGATGATCTTATTGCAGTGCCAACAAGACCTTTGGATCTAATCTAGATCAGGGCTTTGGTCACTGCCCCCTTTCTCTTTTACATGGACAGAACAATACTGAATGTATGGTCTTTCTCACAACAGCTTTCCCTCCTTCCCTTCAGGCCTTTCACTGTACCTAATTTGCCTTACCCTAAACAAGCAACACTGACCTAATCTTCAGTCACTAGAGAGACGCTTCAAATGTAACCACTGGCTTATGGGTCAGGAGTGAACAGAAGCATTCAGTTCAGCTCTCAGAGGTGTGGGTTTAGCAACACACTTATCTGTTCACACATAATGCTCCTTCTGAACTGCTTTGCATCTATGGAAAAGAAAACAGTGGTACTGATGGTGCAACCAAACCAAAGTCTGGGTGCTGCCCTGAACATGGCTGGCATACACAAGGGAAAGAAATTCAAAAGATCCCCTTCACAAATAGAGCTACCTATGTAATTAGGTAATGAAGAGAAAAATTGTGCCTGGGTCCCAGCTGTGAAACTTGAGGACTGACAGAACCTTCAGACCCATTCAAGCCTGCAGACCCATTTCCAGGTCTGCACTGGAAACTCCTCCTAGACCACCTATGGAAGCCTGTAGGTAGAGAATATTCCTTCTCTTACCACTGTGATTTTGCCAGAAAAAGCTCCTGTTTAGGTATAACTAAATGAACAGGAGGATTCACTGCTAATTCTGCTCAGAAAATGAGTAGGATCAATACCGGACAGAGTATGTGATGGTCAGTAGCTGGAGAGCTTGCCAACATGATTCAGGGAATAACTACCTCACAGACAAAGCCTTTTTCTTGTTACTTGCAGTCGCCAGAGCTATCTGCCTCCATAGCACCACATGGCAGCATATTCCTCTGGTTAGTTAGAAGCAGCATAAGCAGGAGGTGTTTGCACAACCAGGAAGCACCCTCTGCGTCTTACACAATTACTAAGAAGACAAATTGGTCATGCGATTGATGCCAGAAATGTGTTGCTGCAATACCCACACTATTCGTGTGCTGTAGCCCTTCATCTCTTGTCTGTCAAGTTTGTGGAAAGGACAATCTGGGCATGTGCCTGGTACGACATGGCTCCCCTACCAGCTGTTGCTTCTGTACCCTTACACAAACAGTTGCTAATGATAGAAGATCCTTTGTCCTCAGTGTACATAAACAAGCAAACAGTTAAAAGTTCCAAATGCTCAGCTCTGGCTTTTGCTGAAACAGTGGCAAAATGGTCAGTGGAAGGAGGCCCAAGCCCTTCAGCAGTGCTATCACCCATCTACAAACCCTGGCTCCTCCATTTTTGTTGCAGCCCCTTTGGGGTGCATGAAGCTTTTCACTCAATCATTACTATACCGAAGGTCATAATTTCCTAACCTGCCCTTTGGCTTCCCAGTGGGGATTTACAAGCTCACTCCTTCTGGTGATCTGATTTCCATGTGTATGAGATGGGGTGAGAGCATGGCCATTTCAAAGCCTCGGAAGTGGACCTCCAGCACTGGGATGCTGAAGGAGGGCAGGGGAATCAGCATGAGAATGCTATCCTAACACCTTGGCAAGAATGGGAACCCTGATGCAAATGTTTATTCAGAGGCAGAGGGATGGCCTAGCTGGGCAGCATTTTATTTTTCACTCCTAGGAGTGTGAAGAGGACACGTAAAGAAATTTACAACCTGTGGTTCCCCTCCTGAGACCTAAAAGATGCAACAAAGTCATGGGAAACCAAAAGGCTCTTAAGACGAGGGAGGGAATTTGCTGCCCACTGTGAGCTTAAACCTGCAGCTTGTTCTTCTGGCTCTGTTTGGACAAATTCAGAGAAAAAGTTGATGTCAGGAGAAGATGGATCAGCAATGGGATTTTACCCAGGCTGTGGCTTTCAAAATCAGAGTCCTTCTTGTTTGCTGATGGGAATGCTCAGTAGCCTGCTACGATACGGCCGCACTGTTGTGCAAGGGGTGAGATATCTAACAGGAGATCAGCAAATCTGGTCAAGTAACAGAAGTTACCATCTGCCTAGCAAAATCTGTGAGTACTTATCTGGCATGCTTGAAAGAGCACATGGCATATTAATTAGTGTCAGACACTAATGAAGGGCTAGCCCAGTGATTACTGCTGAACCAAAGCAGAGGCTGTTTCTGCTACTGCTCAGTGTGTAGTGTAGGAGAATGTAGAGAAGGGTCTTGTGTTCGGGTCCAGCCTGACCTGGTCTCAGCCGTGCCCCAGGAGCTACCTTCAGACCATCCCATGAGTATATTTGACATATGCAGAATGACAGCCAAATATAATCTGAACTAACTGTATCTAGACAGGCACATTTCAAACCCAGAAAGCCCATTAGATTTTTCTGACCTGAACACTTGTGTATCCTTAGCATCCTCAGCCATGGGACTTCAGACCATTCCTTTGTATTGAGCATGGTTTTCACTTTGGAAAGATGATAAATTGCTGTGCCTTGGTGGAGATTAAAAGCAGGTAAACAGACAGCATGGCCTTGACCTATTTCTTACACATTTCACACAGGTGAACTCAACTCAGTTTCCAAAGTTTACCTACCTGTCAATGATAAGCAGTTTACATGAGTTTCCTGTTTCAACCACCAGCCTCTGGATGCCTTGTGTTACGCATTATGCTTCACTACTCCAGATCAATGAGTCCATCCCATGAGCATGCTTCTGACCAAAGCTGGACCAGCTGAGGAGGAACTGAAGTAACAGGCCTAGCACGGCAGCTCGATCTTATTGTCCAACCTTTTAGGACAACTGAATGACATGAATGCATTAATTTGTGCATCAGAAGACAGTGGCGTATACTTCTAACTTGTCTTAATGTGACTAGGACTAACATGAGCAAGGCCACTTCTATGGAGAAATGCGTTGGCAATTGACAATATATTATTACTTCGAGTTTTCAAAATGAAAGCAGCCCATTTTGTTAAGTCTCCAGGCACGAGTGTCTGTGCTCAGATGTCACAGTAGATTATTTTCTAATCAATGTAGTATATATTTTCACTTCATGAAGAAACCAGCCTGGTAAGTCAAAAGCTTTTGAGTAAGGCATTTATGTCCCATAGATGGTAACACAGTTTTCCTTATTTGGGAGAGAGAGATTTCCAGTGAACTCAGTGCAGAGCTCCAGGGCTCTGCAACGAGTCCTTTCTCCCTCTCCTCCAGAATAAGGCTGCAGGAAGACAATCTGGTTCCATCCTAACACTCTCTCTGAGCTGCCCGTTTCTAATAGTCAGGGTAAAAACAGCACTTCCCAAGGGCAGATTCAGATCTCGGCTGAACTGAATAACCCTCTGCAAGGCACTGTCTTTCCTCTGTCTTGAGCAGAAGTGAAGGGACGATGAGGCTGACGGGAGTAACACTCACCTCAGGTAGCCAACCCATCAAAAATCAGGCTTCAAGCTCATGTCACCACTTTAGGCTCCCTTTACAGTCAGAGATAAAATGTGCACCTGCAGGAGACAATTTTCCCACCTATTTTAGAAGGGGCTCAACTACCCTCTCAAAATGCCTGTTGCGTCCTGACTGTCAAGTGAAGGAAGACAGACTATCAGTTTGGATCTGGGGCAGCCCACCTTTCAGACTGTTAATGCTGGGTAAAGGCCCTTAGGCATCTCAGGTTAGATGCCTCCAGTTAGTTGATGGGAATCTGGGCCAAATACCTTTGTCAGCTTCAGAGAAAAGTTCCACATTTTCAGTATTGAAACCCTTTGAAAAAGAATCAGAAGAAAATATAAAACAGCAGAAGTGATTAGATCATATTGCAGGCTATTTGTTGGATATTTATATGTTAAAATTGAATCATCGTCAGCTATGTGCTAGCTAAACAAGAGCAGTCAGAAAAAGCTGCAATGATTTTAGCCAAAAGACTAAACCTTCCAGCCTGGGCTAAGATCTTGCATACATGCTGGTGACTCTGGCTAGTGCTATGTTCACCAGCATCTTGGAAGATCAGGTGATAAGCTTGCACATCCACATGGAATTTTCCACAACAGCCACAGGCAAAACTTATTTTGATGATGCAACCTCAAACTTCCTATCAAGGCATTTCAGTTCCCGTATTGCTGGAGACAGAACACAACTGGATAACTGCTTTTGGGGGCAGTAAAACTGCACAGAAAATTCAAGCTGTAGATTTGAAATATTCAAATAATTATGATTAGAAGCCCCAAGACCATCTGAGTTCTATGCCTGACTAGCAAGAATCATGTGCAAATAACTGATAGTGAACCTGAGGAGCATTATGCATTCTTTTCAGTGTTACAAAGAAGCATTGCTGATTTCTTCATAGATTATGACAAGGTCAGCCTATATCTGAAGATAATGTCACAACCTGAAGGATAGTCTGATCTGATGCAGCAAATCCTGCTTTGTTTTGATTTTAGCCTCTTTTTTCAACCACCAATAGTTAATGTTCGATATGCAGGCCACTGGGATAATTATCAGTGCATCTGTTTTCTCTGTTACAGACTGCATTTTTAGCCATCTAATCACTTACAATTGGATGGAGGATTCTCAGAGTGTGTTTACCAAAGAAGTGTATTGAGAGGCATCTGTTTCATTTAGTCTGGAATGAAAAAAAAAGGAAAAATGGAATACTTACCCTGGAGCAATGCTAAAATTATGTTACATGCTAAAGTCCAGGCTACTGCTCTATTAAATCAATTTTTAATGCCTACTTGTTAAATCCACTAACCTTTCCTGCACTAGACATACCCAGATTTCATGAGCATCCTTGCCAATCCTAGGAAGCAACCGATGCTAACCAGGAATAGAATACAGCAAAATTCAATTCCCAGAGCAAAACCAGCTTGTATTTTGTGCTGTTATAATAAGTTAATTTTAAACTTTAAGTAAGCAAAGCCCTGGCTTGCAGAAGCTCTGCACAAACTGCAAAAGTGCTGAAGGGCAAGAGATGTTTTATTTGACAGTTTCTGCTAAGGAAAGTAAAAATAAATATTTACGGGGAACATTCACATAACCTCTTGCTCATTTCAGTCTGTGGTTTGCAGATCACTGCAGACAAACTCAAATTGCAATACTTGGCTAAGCGAATTCCCACATATCTGTCTCGAGGTCTTGTTGTCCTTTGAAGACGGAGGAAGTTTCAAGTATTAAAACCATCTTTGAAATCCTTATGAGACAGAGTGACAAGGTACTTTGTGCTTGTAGGGAGGTGGAAAACCAAAGATCTGCAATTTTTCCCAGATTTTCTAATGTTACTAGTAAAACACCCTTGTATATGGAGATACAATCCTCTCACCTACCTATCCTCCCCCCACCCCTCATCTCTCTCTCAGTTCCTGGCAGAGCAGCTGGTAGTGAGGGACCTTGTCCTGCAGAGCAGAAACATCCATTATTTGAGGGATGACACATTCACAGGTTTTGGGCATGTCCCAGCCATGATCCATACTACACCATTTAGCCTGTTTGTAGAGGTGTAGGTGTTCTTTAGAGACAGACCCTGAAGGATCAGGTGGACAAAGTTTAAAACATCTCTTCCACTGGAGAGGCTCAGCCCTTACATACCTGCATAAGTAATGTTGCACTTCTTCAGTACTGTGATAAACTACTTCTTTCCGTAGCTGCCTTCCAGAAGCAAACTACCAAACAGGTTTCTGATTGCTAAGATTTAATATCCAATCCAGAGATGGCTTTGCATAGGTTTTGTATTTTCATTAAAGCCCTGGGATGCATCGTGACTTCCAACAGGATCTGGAAATGACTGGCTGACTGACTATTTGTTTATCTATCTATTCATCTATCAGTCCACAGCTACCAGTGCGAACTGATGTTAATAAAACACTGCATAATATTTAAATATATTGAAAACCCAAGAGCATGAGGTGAGATTTAAACAAAAACACATGTTTCAAAGTAATACAAATGACCATCAAAGACTGATTTCTTGTTACTCTCTCAGCTGGCTGCTGTCAGGCGAAGAACTGAGCAATTCCATTTTTTAATGCCATGTAAATTATACTTCTGTGTTGTGATACATCAATTAAGTTCTTTGAATAAATTAATCAGAAAATTCTGTAAGGATGCTTCTTTGCTTTCTAAAAGGGAAAAATAATAAACCCAAACACAAACCCAGGCTTTGTGTTTATCCGGTGGTTTGTTTTCCTCTGGAGTTAATTCATGGGTTGAAATCTCCATGCATATATATTCACACATGTAAATAAGGACTGAAAAGCTTCACATTCTGTGGGAAAGGCCTCAAAACACTTCTCATAATTTAACTTAATAGATGTTAGCAACATGCCAACTAAATAAAGTGCCTTACACACATTTAGATGAAGCATCACTTTTGCAGCTGACTGACTACTGCTCCATTATTTCTACTAATTACATATTTATCTGCCTTAAGGAGCAGTTTTACTATTGATTCAACTAGAAACAGCTTGCACAAAGCCAAAAATAAAGCAGCATTATGAAGTCAGACTTTTACATGCAAATACAGGACCCAGTGAGCAGGGTCTAAAGCAGCAGAGTCATGTAACTTCATGAAGAGCTGTACCACCTCATCACACAAACAAGATTGTTTCATCTCAGGTTTTAACATGAAAGTAGATAAGTTGGATAAATCAGATGAGCTTATGAACATGTCCTCTGCTTAATGTAAAGACATCAGTGCTACAGAAATGAATAAGAGTCAGATTCACAAATGCTGAGTATCTTCAAAGCTCTCATCATGGCATGAAGAGTTTGGGTCCTTTGTAAGAGAGTAATGCTGTGTTTTGAACAGAACCTAATTTCTCAAAACCTAATAGACTCTTCTCTCTGCTTTAGTCGCACAGATTGAGCTGAGGTCAAACCTTGTTTATGCCACAGTCTTGCTGTAGCATGACCTATGTTAAAATGTTCTAAAAGTCAACACCCTTCTCACCTAAACCTTGATTGCTGCATCAAACTTCAATCCTGATTTTTAATTTAAAACCTACATTTTATTTATTTAAATTAAATCATGACTTGCCGTGCTTACAGTTTCTCAGAAGTGGCTCTGGCTATCTGAGGAAATGAGTGCAACCTGTAGCACTGAACTATGAGATGTAGAGTTTGCTCAGCCATCTCCAGGTGTAATGTGATTTCATTAACCAATAAATGGCACATCCTATACCCTCTATCCACCAAACAACTGAACAAAACAAAGCAAAAAAATTGAAAACTGGAAGCATCATCAAATGCCATGGGTCAAAATCTCATCTGGCATAAACCAAAACACTGACGCTGAAAGTCTATGGAGTTGCACTGATTTATGCAAAAAATAAACCTAGATGCTGAGCTGCTGCAATGACATGCCCATTCTCAAAACTAGTCCCTATAATGTTCTCCAAAACTGAAGGCTCATAAAGGAATACAACAGCCAGGTCAGTCAGTAAAAGGCAAGGTCTTGCTGGTGATAGGAGAGTGGGAGGCTACCTTATAGGCTGGTTTCTTTCTTCCCTTCTTCCTCCCTCCCTTCCTTCCTTTCTTTCTCTCTTCCTGATTAATTTATGTGTTTAGAGATTTTGACATCTAGCATATGAAAGGTAGGTATGTGATTACTCTATGCAAAAGGAAAAAAGATATATATTGTAGAGAGGTGCTGAAAGCGTATGCATGCATGCCTGAGTAAATATTATGCATTTTCAAGGGAACACAGGAGTGTTTCTTTTGGAATAATGAACAGAGCAGTAGTTGATGGGGGGGTGACAGAAAAGTCTCCCCACCCTCTTGCAAAACCAAGCATCGTCTGTACTCATTCTGGCAAATAATAAGCATTAATGCCTTTAAACAATGTGTGCTTGAAGGAAAAGGATGGATGGATGGATGGATTGAGGGAGAGGAGGTTTGTAAATATTGCCCACAAATCATTCAGTACTTCTTTCACAGTGCAGTATTAAAGCCAGACTAAATTA
Organism: Psittacus erithacus; assembly: GCA_009867235.2. Classification (NCBI taxonomy): domain Eukaryota; kingdom Metazoa; phylum Chordata; class Aves; order Psittaciformes; family Psittacidae; genus Psittacus; species Psittacus erithacus. The sequence goes on along the minus strand of WYDI02026884.1, from coordinate 72,937 downwards.
GTAGTCCACTTCCCCCCCTCTCCTTCCCACTCAAGTCATGTCTGTTTACCCTCAGTAATGACAAAACGTAGACAACTGTCTGCTAGGACTGGGGTGACATTGGCACACACACACCAGACAAGCAGAATGTTGTGGGAAACAGAGATTGAAGCATCTTGATATACGAGAAACAATTATCATGGGAATTGTTGTTTCTCAATGCAACAGCTATAATAAATAGTTGCCATATGCTAAGCACAGATGCCTCCTTGAAAAGCAGCCCTGCGATGGCACAGCCCATGTTCTCTAGAGTCTGGGGCTTTGATGAAATGATTGGCTTTTGCAAGCAGAACTGCTGCCCCAAGGAGAGGTATCTCAGGCCACTGAAGAGCTCAGAGGGAAAAAAAGGCTCTGTAACATCTTTGCATTTTGCTGGCAGGCTTTGCAGGGGAATCTGAAGCTGATCACTTCAATCAGGTGAGAGAAACTGGGATGCCTCTTGGTAGCATGGATTTCACCTCTGCTCGCTTCTCAAAAACAGATAAATAGAGAGGCACACAAAACCTTTTTGGGAAGAAGTACTAGTTGCCAGCATTACACACATATCAGAACTGCAAGAGGATTTGGTGCACTGCAGGGGTCTGAGGCTTTGTTTGATTTCAGGAATTTGGGTGGAACACTTCGTATATGCACACACACACACATATGCATGTATCTTTGTCTGTTTCTCATAAGGTTGTTCTGTCAATCTAGGTAGGAAAAAGGTTTTTGTAGCAGTGGAAGATAAAGAAGCAAGAGGAAGATTCTTCCACTTAGTAACACATCACAGGAGGCTTGTGCTGTTCAACACAGAAAGCAAAACAAAACAAAAACCTAACAGGTCAAAATAAACCAGGCAGACCTACTCACACAGCATCCTGCTGAGGCTGGCAGGACCACTCTTGGTTTTGCATATGTCTAGATCCCAGGTTCTTTAGAACCCTGTCTTCCTTGCATTCACAAAATGCTACAGGCTCATCTCCAGCCATTCTCCAAGGCAAGGGTTACATCGTCAAAGTTAGGTGCCTAAAAAGGCAGCAAGAGCCCAAACCCCAAACCACTAAATGTACCTAACTACCAGATTTCAGTGAGAGTTAGATGGGTAGATTCTGTGGGGGCAGGGGGAGTAAAAAAATCAATTTTCATCTGTATCATTAGGCATCAGAAGCTTCTTTAAAAATGCCTGCTTCTGTATTCTTCAAGGCTTTGCAGCACTCAGCAGTCTCAGCCCTTGCACTATGCTACAAGCAACTATTAATAATTTCTGCTTCTTCACTTGTACTAAAATGGGATCACAGTTTCAATCTGTGCATCCAGGTGTTATTGTAACAGAAACATCTATTTAACACTCGGGCCTTCACTGCAAGCATGTATGAGAACTGACACTCCAGCAGGCTCTGCTAAGTGAGAAAACTGGATTAAAATCTAAACTGCCAACCATGTCTGTGTGTGTGTGTGTCACTTTAAGAACATGGCAGGGCATATATTTGGAAAGCCAGCTGTAAGCCTCATAGATAGGCTTTGGAAAAAGCCAACACATCATGCGCAGCAGATGCTGGCTTCATAAATGTCACAGAAGGCAATGATGTAACCTGCTGTACGGTTTGGCTGACATGATTTATGTGTGCTATCACACAGAATGCTAATAGTTTTAAACATAATTCCTTTAAAAGTGCTAACTGAATCAATAAACCTGTTACAGAGATCTTGGATGGCTTTTGATTTCTGATATGATCAACATATGACAGTGATTAACAGCTAGGAAAGATTTCCAATAACTTTTCAAACTTTTCATTCATACAGTCCCTTTTAATCAGAAACTTTCTTTTATCTGAATTCAGTTGCGTGCTTTGTTAGAAACTGTAACATCAACAATACCAGGAACTTCCTTATTATTATCCTATTTATGCCAAGGATTCTGATTGCTACCCCCCACTCCCATTCCAAATTTAAAGGAAAATGGAAAACTGTTAAGGAAAATTAAACCCTGCCGAGTGGTTGCTATGCATTTTGAATAGCCCTTTTGTGCATGTATTATACATACATACATACTACATGAACCCTTTATTGGCTAAATTTGTATCTCGTGTATGTTTATTAAACAGCCAAAAGAAAAAAAAGCCACCGTTAAGAGGCTGCCTGTTTTCAGCTCTTGCTTTATTTGCAGCAACACTTCCAAGATAGCTGTATAAAGGACAAATGCTCGAGTGTTAAAGAATCCTTTTTTAGCATATGGGACTTTACAGCTTCACACTTGGAGTTCTCAGAAGTGCTCCTGTTTCCAGGATCTTTGGGGGCTCTCACTGAAACCTTTGAAACTATCTTTCTTTAAAGGAGACCCATTGGTCATTGAAAACCAAAACGCAGGAGTTTTCTGACCAGCCTTACTATTAGCATATTAAAGATATTGTGCAACATTGACAATATCAATAGACAAGCTATTTTAACTCTGAATTCCACAGCACCGTTTTATCCAAGGGACATATAGACTCAGACCCCCCTGCTGTACCTGGCTGCTAATAAAGCAGCATTTTCAGTGTCTCAGAGCTGAAGAGAAGGAATGAAATTCAATACTGGCACTACAAACTACTTCAACTTAGACCTACGACGGGAGACCTTTTGCAGTCCTTAAACTTCTCCTCAAAACATTTGTACTGAAGTCAAGGGATGCACCAGCAGGAGTAAGGACCCCTTTGAATTCAGTCTGTAGGTAACACCATGCAAAACTAACTCATTTCAGCAACAAGCTGGTGTGGCACAAGGAAGCAATTTAGCTCAACAACAGTTTAGGTCAATACATACAGGAAAGAGCTGAAACCTCATGAGGAAGACAGAGAAGTGAAGTCCAGTTACCCTGAACTGGAATTTAGCTGCAATGCAAGAGTTAGCATTTGGCAGAGGTGAAAAGTACCAGAAGACATTCAGTAAGAAGGAAGAGTCAGAACCCTGTCTTTACAGTTTTTTTGAAGAAGTTCAGGCACATCAAACAGTATCTGTGATGCACCTGAGTTGTGCTCACAGAAGGCAGGAAGCTTTCCTCCTCCTTAAGTCCGCACTCGTTAAAGGAGGGTAATTTCCTTCTGTGTCCCCTGGATGAGAAGGCTTATACTGGAGATATTTGCAAGTGAAAAATCTGACACGTGGGTGAAGAGAAGGGTTAGAAAACCAGTAGCTGATGAAGTTACTGACAAGAAGTATAGGCTCCTGAACGTTAAATTATGGTGTGCTTAAAAGGAGTGACACACAGAATGGATCAAACTGAGCAGAATGCATTCATCTCTTGAGTTACACATTTTGCCAACCCATTCCACCAGGAACCGTGCTCTAACCTCTCCGTATAGTTCCTGCCAGATGAACACACTGCTGAACTACCAATACACTAACACCAAAGAGCCAAAAAAAGACAAGTGTAAAATTGCCAGGGATGTTACTCCCCATAGTTGCCATAGTGCTTCCTTACAGCCAAACAATTTTGACATTTATTCCACCATCTGTAAGCACCTCAGATTGATTACTTCAGGTGCAATAACACCTACAGCTTTTTGTGGCAGATTAAGATCTTCAATTGTTGCACACCTTATGGCAGCAGTTATCTTACAATACTTCTCTAAAGGGGGATTATCACAGCAATCCACAAGCAACAACGCGACCTCCAGCTCATGTCTCTCACTTGGCTTGCAGGGCCCAAGAGGACAATGGTGGCTGTTTCTGACTCTCACTTTCTCTCGCCTTTTCTGGCTCAGTGACTAACTTCTGATGGCCCATACAGCCTCTGAGAAGCATGGCTCAGGCTGCTGGGCCAGTGGCTATTGTTAGCTCTGCTTTCTGACACGTCTAATTCAGGACAGTCTCTTAAGCTTGTGTCTGCAGTGTCAAGAGTTCCTGTAGAGGGATCTTCATCTAATCTCCTCTGGCATAGTCTTAAGTGCCCTGTTTTCCCTTTTGCTCTTGCTCGGGCTTTGTACTTTTTGGTTTGCATGCTGGCATTCTCTTACTGAGGCTCTGGAGGTAACTTCAAGTATCCCTTCTCCAGGGAGAAATTCCTTCTATTTTCCTCAGCTCTGCTTTGCCTAGACTAAGTAGTTGCCTTGGTTAAGCACGTTAATTGTCCTGCTCAAAGACAGATACGCTATCTGTGTTTGACTTTCATTTTCCAAGGCATAGGAAAGGAAAAAAAAAAAAAAAGGCAAGAATAACCAATGGTTTCAACACACGTTGCATCTTTTAAGTAAGACAAAACCTCACATTTGAAGAGCTACGTCCGTGTTCATTGTACCTCACTACATTTTCAAAGGAGATAAGCCATTAGGAAAAGTGACCTTCACACCAAATTCCTAAACGCACACATCAGCAGATAAGAAAGTGCCCAAAGCATCAGGATTCACAACTGCAATGAACTCGCTAGGAGCTGATGGAATGTTACTGCTCAGAGATAAGAGCCTGATGTTCAACAACCATTTTAAGCCAAGTTTACCAAAAAAAGAAGGTTGGTTCAATAATTTTCTGCACACTTGCCTCTCTTCATATATACTCAGCTTTCTTAATGGCCTTTGAGTTAACTAGCCAGTTTCCATCAAGTTCGATGAAAGAACACTCGAAGACATTAAATTGCTGCAGGTTGCATGAATATGGTCACCTGGGCTGAGGAAGGTGTTTCTGCTTATCCCCTTATTGAAGACAAGTCTTTAGCAGAAGCTAAACCTTACTAGGTGTAAGGAATCATATGGGAGACATTATGACATCAGTCTTGGTGAAAATCCTCTGCTAGAGCCAACACGTTATTAAACACCAGAGTATACAAACACAAAGCAGAAATCCTGCAGAGATCACACTCCCCTTGTTCTTCTACTTTTGCCATGGAACTTCTCATCTTCCATTTTTAACAAATTTTCCTAGGCAGATGATTCTCAGGTTTCCCTGTCTTTGTCATTATGGACCCATGTAAAGCATACAAAGCAGAGGAAAAAAATACAAAACATTATAAAGGCAGTCAATCTACCTTATTAATCAGATTACTTTGTCTGTTACCACTTGAACGTTTGTCTGCTCCTTCCTCTTACCATCTAAATGCAGAATATTGAAGAAAGATGAGTGGGAGAACTGTACTAGCAGTGCTCTCCTTGGGCAATTGCTTTCTGAGGGTAATATTGATTTCATTTATGGCACTATCAAATACTGCTGGCTAGGACTGCTGGGGGCATTTGCAGCCACATGAAATTTAGCCAAATATATTGTTTTGCTATGGATGAAATGCTTCCCAGGAACATACCCATTTCAATGATTTTCTGGTCCAGATCCATCTAGTCACTTCTTATTACAGAGAGAGTGGAGAATGAACTGAAAGGTTTGAGTTTTCAAGGCTATATATGTGAAAATCCAGTAACCAGGGAGTTGTCCATCTGGTTCTGAAGGGGAACCAGAAAAATAATAGTAATATCAGAATTTATGTGAGTTTAATAACACAAAGCAATGAATGAAAGCAATTTGTTCTGAGAGGAATCCATCTTTGTATTATTTTGCTGTTGCATCTTACAGAGCTTAATTCAGCTAAAATTTCACACCCTTTGCTTCATAAAAGAAAGTGAGGGATAGTTTAAAGAATATCTGTATTCCTCCTCTTATTACTGTGTAAGCGCTCACTGGGGTGGAAATACAGCGCTTTTAATCAATGACTCTGTGTAATTCAGTGGTACCATTTGAAGGGCCAAAGTCTGAGTTAGGATGGATTTATCTGCATGAATCGTCAGACTTTTCATTATCTCTAGGGTTTGCCTGTTGTTACAGAACTTATCTATGTGGTTTAGCAGTTTGATGACAAATTACTGCTGTCAATCTGGTTACCTTTTCCAAGATGGTCACCAAATGAATGAAAACTGAATGCCACGATATCAGTTTTCATTAAACATATGCTCATTTTGTTAATGTTTATACAATGGTGAACTTTGCTGCTGCCTCCAATACATGTATCTTTTATTGCAGATTTGAAATATTAATGTCACATCAATGAAAGTAAGCAATGAAGAGAGGAGGAGTGAACATCTTTGAAACAACACAGAAAACGCACACTCTTCACACAATTTTGGAAGACCAAGCTCTAATATAAAGTCACATCAGAGCATACATTTGCAAATACTCTTCTGAAAGCTGCCTAAATCTGCAGTCAGATTGTTTCAGGATATTACCAAAGGCCTGAACAAAACCAAAGCATCACAAATTCAGGATTATGAGAAGTATGAACAACCACGGCCAAAAATAGGTCTTTTAGGATGTCATTGGGTCAAAGGACTAAGGCAACGATGGCTGAATTAGTTAGTAACTTCTAGAAAAACAAAGAAACAGAATCCAAGGAATACAAACATGTCCTCCAGCAGAAAAAAGCCCAAAACCTGAAAAAAATCCAACCTTCAAATCACCACCCCCACCCCCCCCCAAATATTTGAAAAGACAAAGAACTTGTAACTGCCTGTAAAATATAATACACCATGTGCTGATGCACAAGTAAAGAGTATTGCAAAGGACCAGGAGCCTTGCCATTTATTCAATAGAGAAACTGTGGCTGCAAGAGTTGATTAATCACTGGCGGTGTCGTTATTTGTACTTTAAAGTAAAGGCAGCCAAAATAACAGCACTGAATGCCAGATGGACAATCCAAATTCTGAATACTCTGCAGGAAAATAACCCTTTGCATACCAAGTGATCTCTGCATTTGTCATAAATTGTCTTTGTTTATGCAGATACGATAGCAACTTTTACCTCAAAGCAAGAGTGGTCAAATCAAAACAAGAGAAAAAATGCAAACCAAGAAATAGTATTTCAACTGAGAAACACAACCTTTGGAGCCCGAAAGACCAGGTTTGAAGGAGACACTAGGTACGTATCAGCCAGGGTGACAAAGGGAAAACAGATCATGTATCCAGACAACTTGTTGATGGATATGCTTGCCAAAGATAATTTAGTGCTGAACACAGAGCTGAAAGCAACCAAGTAAAAAAATCAATAGGCATCCAAGTGGTGCTGTGTAGAGCAGTTTTACAGAGGACAACAGACATCAAAGTATGCAGTGAGAGTGAGCTGTGGCCTTTTCAGTGCTCAGAACTGAATTAAGTCAAATGCACATGGCTTCTTCATACAATGCTAACAGGATAGAAGGAAGACTTAAGCCCATCAGCAAGAACAGAGCAACGGATAAACCTCTTTGACTAAGACTTAGTTTATTTAGTCAGATGGGGAAAAAAAAATGATCCACCAAAGCCCCCTGAAACCATCACTATCCCATCTGTCTGTGGTATTAACAAAGACTTGTCCGAAGGCTGAGTGGTGTTAACAAGGCATCTCTGCTCATCTGAACCATACGAAGGTGCAGAAAGCCATAAAGTTAATACATTGTTAAACATTTACCAGACAATAACAACAAAAGGTTGTGAGAAATCCAAGAGGATCCACTACCAGCATTTATTTAAAGGACACCACTGCAGGCCATGAAATCCAAATAAAAGACAAATTTTTCTCTTGTCCCATCAGCCAGCCAAACCTCATCAAATTCATGCTTAAAAGATGGGGGAAGGGAGCTTTAAATCACAAAGGCAAAGTACATCACATCTCTATTCATTTATGATCCTCCCTTTCTTTCTAGCAAGTGACAGCAACCAGAAAACAGGTCTTCCCAAAGTACCGTTAAAGAAGGAAGATGTTTGTTATACGGCATGCTCCAACAATGGGTGAAATCCAGCAGTAATATAGATCTTGGCTAATACATGAGAAAGTCAGAAAACAGGCACAAAACTTCACTCACTGACAGTAATATAATAGCATGCTCCTCCAGGACTGACACATGCAGAGTACTGATTGGTCTGCATGTCTTTTTGGGATGCAATGCTGTTAGCGTTTTTTTTTCAGACAAAGGAAAACTGGGAGCCTTAGAACTCATGCAAAGAAAATGCCATTATCAATATAACTTTTCAGTGTTTGGACAACCCTGGGAGCTTTCATTGAGCTTCTTTCAGAAATTACATGAATTCACATGCCATCTGTTTGTCCCTAAAAGTGCAACAACTGATGCCATTATCAACTCCTGTTTGCCAAAAGGGATGAAAACGACTCCAGCCAGCTTCCCCCATGCGAAGATTGCTTATTCCAGCATGAACTGCATGCAAACTATTAAGCAGGAATTTGGAGATGATTCCTGCAATGTAAACCCACTCTGCTGGATCCAACAAGTTATGGCTGGACAACTGATGCCAAAGGGAATTTGGACATTCAGTGGATGCCTGAATCATCACCACCCAAAACTGTCTTGAAGCTTATAAATTGCAGATGTGTAATGTCCATTCCTGCCAAATTGATGAACGCTTATGCATTAGTAATGGATTTAAATGCAAAAAGATGTGTAAGTTCCAAGCCATACCAGCTACATGACTGATGGTGAAGAGTTTGCAAGATCACTTCAGTGAAGATTTGGCACAGAAAGATGAAAAAAAAGAATAATCACGTTATACAAGACCTGTGAAGTATCTGACATGCTTCCACAGGATGGAAGCATCATATTGTTTATTGGTGGTGTATTTAGACTTATGAGTTCCGTACTTGTGTTCAGAGTCCTTTTTTTACCTACAAACTATGTACTCAGATAAAGTGAGGGTTGTCATCAGAAACATGCTTAGCAGCACTGAACTGCCCCACTGAGAAAGCCATTGCATCCGAAGTCTAGAGGTAGCAACACTAGCAAGGAGCTTCATAAGCATTTTGACCACAGGAACCATCAGCAAGAGGAATGCCTGACCTTGGCCTACTGGCTTTTGGCTGGACAAAGGCCCTCACTTGTACTTTGTAAGATCTCCTCAAATGGCTTCTTTTGGCAGGTGATCCAGTTGCTAAAAATGGAAAACTCTGTCCATTAAATAGGAAAACAGACTTCAATAGAGACAATAAGATAGTGCTAACACAAAAAAGTGGTCCTGCTCTTTCCCTGCACTGGCTGCTCAGTTCCATCCTTAGTGGTATCACGGCCTGCCTGCTGACACAACAGAAAATGGGTCATCTATGTTCCTCCCTTTTCCCTTCAACTCCAGCTGAATCTGCTCCAGTTTACCATCAGGCTAGGAAAAGCACGGTGAAAGGAAGAGAATAGTACAAGGGCGACAACAAGCACCCAGAAGCAAAGTGTGGAACTGCTGCTTTTATCAACACTGACAACTTCTGCCAGCTTAAAGTGTTTGTCTGACTGCAACCCTGGAATCTTTCAAATAGCATCTCGTTTCAGCTTATATATTACCACTCCATTATCTTGTCATCACTGCCTGAAGCTGGTCAAAACACTGCAAGGGAAGAGATTTTTGAGAAAGAGAGTTTCTTGTTCAAAAACTAAACTCAAGCCTTTTTTTCAGGTGCAAAAAGGACTGGATATCTGACTACTGTTCCTGTGCACTTAGATCCAGTGTGATCCTCATCCCAAAATTGCCCTTGACAAGCACTACTTCCCAATTAGCAAGCACCAAAAGTCTAAATCATAGAACATCCTACTGAGAAGATGACTGAGAAGACTGAGGTGGAAAAGTCGGAATACACTTTGGAAAGCCAGAACTGAATACATTGGTCACACACAGAAACCAGCCCAGCTGACTTACTTAGTTTCAGCACTCCTCTCCACAGAAATGATAGCCATTACCCATTCCCCTCTTTTTCTGCATGTCACACACAGTTTGTTGTCCAGGTCTGACAGTGTGCAAAACCTGTGCAGGTCTCTTTCTTCCATTGGGAAAAACAAGTGGCCTTCATGCAGCTCTGCATCACTCATTTCTGCTCACCAACAGTGCCAGCAGCAAGTGCCAGACTGAAAGCTTTCAGCCAGGATTTTGAAATAGAAGTTTTTTCTGTCCATTCCCCCCCATCCCCAGGATGCTTTGATTTCTACACTGCTATGAAAAAACTCCCTTCATTTATCTTACCCTTTCATTTTATTCCTTTTGGCTCAACTTCTTAACTTCAAATCACTCGTCATTAAAGTGCATTGACTTTAGTCATTAAAATACTTTAAATATATTACACTAAATATTTTATTTTAAAAACTTACCACAATCTGCCATATTTTATCATGATGTAATATGCCTCTTAGTATTGCATTTTTATGTAATTTAATATAAAAAGCATAAAGAAACTGACTTGACTGAAATGAGAATTTCAGCCTTACTGAAATAAAAAAAATCAATCTGAAGGAATAAAAAGTGGCATATCTCTTCTATGACCAACACTGGTACTGAAAATAAGCATCCGTAATATTCACTTCCCATGTACTTCCCACCTGTAAAGACACAGAGTGTGGAGCAGTAGTGGGTACCCCAGACCTATGTTTGCCTACTCAGTGCTGCTGCTGCTCCTTTGGGCAAAGCACACAGCCTGAAATGCTCTCCCTGAGCTGCAGCTCATGACGAAAAATTCTACTTAAACCACTTTGTGAAATAGATTGTTGTGCCAGAACTTTTACATTCAGCACCAGTCCTCTGGGATCTGCACACTCACTTCACCTGAATCCAAAGTTTCTTTGAGATCAGGGTTTTTTACATGTGAAACAAACTCGGGCTGATGCAAATAATGATGTTAACCTTCGCAGTGTTCAGGTGTCGAAAAAGGTCTCATTTCAATCCAGTGACTCAAACTACCTTTGATGTAAAAGCTTCCTACCCCAGGCAGCCTATGACTGCCTGAGTTCCGAGAGTCATTCCCTTTCCTCCACACCTCTCTCCAGGCACTTGCATCAATGCTGAAAATAATACCAGAAACAATAAGGAATTCCTGCTCAAGGGAGGGATGGTGCATCTGGGAGGGAGGCAGGTAATGCAGTTCCCTCCTTCTCCCCAGCAGATCCTCCCCTCGACGGGAGCACACACGGAAGGTTGTATGAAAGTGACATATGTCTAATTGGCTGAAAGGTAATATTCAAAGGCCTGCCGCTCCTCTCTGAGCTCAGGGACTGCAGCTGGCAGAGTGTTAAATCAGTTAACAGTTGGGCCCATTTACTGCGCTGCACCACTGCTGCTGCTGCTGCTGTTACCAGGTCTGCTGCCCAGTTTGGCTCATTGAGCTCCACAGTCAATGGAGAAGGCATCTCTATTGTGCACCTCAAAGCATGCTCACAGCCCCTGAAAGAGAAACAGGCCTCAAACTGCTGGGGCAGATCGTATGACAGGATTACTTGCTTGTTGTTCCTCTTTCTTTCTTTTTTTCTTCTTTAAAGGACTTCTATTGGACTACAGGAAGGAATTACGTGAGGGGGAGACCATATTACATAGTGACAGCTGGAAAACTGGGGACTGCAGACTAGTAACAGAGCTGGGTTCCTTCTGTGCCGGCTGGACACCTACCTAAGGCATCTTTTAATTAATTTGTGCAGAGGGTGATCTCCAGAACCCAGGCAGCGCAAAGCAAATCCTCACACAACTGATGTTAGTGGCAGCCTGCCCCCTGCACTGCGGCGAGGACAGGGTTTTTCACAAAGCACACACAGCAGCCCTGCTTTTGCAAACCTTAGAGCACAGCAGTATAAGCAACTATTTATTGATCTTACAAGTGATTCGGATTCAGGAAACATGTTAAAGCTCTGATTAAGCAGAGCTCCAAATGCCTAACAGTCCAGCCACAGCAGATACCAGATTGTTGACTGGTAAAAATCAGTGTTTCTCTGTCAATAGACATCAATCCACTGAGGAACTTCCCCAGCAGCCCAACAGATCTTCCATAACTAGTTCTGATACCTCTGTCTAAGCAACATCAAACAGGCAATTTATACCCACCCTTCTATTTTTTACAAGCTGGGGCTACACATACACATCTCAGAAGCCTGTGCATGTGTTTGCAATGAAACACCTACAGTTTGCCTTCCAGTGCTGTAGACAGGCACAGCACCAGGGACCTCCATCACCACTTAAGATGAGGACAGTAACTGTTACATAGCTACCCATGAACAAAGGCATCACTATCTGGAATTTCAACATGACCCTTTGTTGCTACACTTGCCTAGAAATGCACAGACATTACAAACTTCTGGTAAAGTACCTGCATCTGCCCCATCTCATCTCCTTAGTAGCATCTCAGAGCTTTGAAACTCTTTCATTTACCACTCCCACTGCTTAAATGCCACTCAGTAAAGCCACATGACATGGTAATCTATCTTCTCAGCCACATGTAGAAATCAGTGCAACCATTTCATCTAGGAACTGTACAAAACGTGCAGTCCTGTCCTGTGTAAAAATAGCACTCTCAGTTGGGAACTGCAAATCCTGCTGCAGGCTGGGCGGATGGTGGCTCATGCTACCAGTTTTCCTCCATGTTTTATGACAGGGAAAATCAAGTTGTTAAATCTTAAAGCAAAGTGTTGAATTCTGCATTGTTTTGATTCAAAATGCATAGTAGTCCAGGCTTGCAAAGAGAGCAAAACCCCCAAGCTCTATGACATTCTTGGAGGGAAGAAAAGATTGGCCCAATTTTCTACATACCAGCACATTTGCACCATCCTGGCAACAAACAAGGACACCAAAATGGATTTAAAAGCAGACTGGCACCAGACGAGCTGCTACAAGAAAGGGTATAAATTTAGAGTGCTCAGGCCAGGCTCCATTGCAGTAATTGTGATAAACTGCAGATAAGTGCTTTTATCATAACCACAATAAAGCCAAGGCAAGAGATCTGGCTTGCCACTCGACAAAAGCACAGCACACTACCTCACACGTGCCACGGAAAAGACCCAACATTCAGGCACACGCCACAAAACAGATGAGGCAATGTAAATCCCCACCCTTCTGGCCTTGTGGTTGATTTGTTCATGTACTCATCCCCTGGGTGAATAAAACCAGCCTGTTGTGCCAGAACACCCTGAAATACCAACATATGCTAAAGTTGTATGTATGTTATTATTAACACCTAGGATTATGTCAGCGTGTATCATATCTCATCCCGCTCTACCACGCACATCATCTAGTATCTGAGCACACAGGATTATTGTACTATTCAGTCATTTAATGAAAACAATAATTGATGCATGGAGTGAAAACTAAATAGCCCTTTTCCTGAAGAGATTACAACTTAGCGTTATGAAAAGGTGGTATAGATGTCAGACAGGATGCATTTAACACTACCGACCATCCTAAAGGCCACCACTGTTTATCCTACCTGTTGTGGTTGGTTTCACCAACAAAGTTCGTTTATCAGATGCTGCTTTATTCCCTTCACATGTAACATGGAAAGAACTACAGAACACTGTCTACTCAGCCCCCATGTCTGGTATGCAGCTCCTGTTGGCACCATGGCTGCGCTGGGGCTCTTGGTGTGTAACGAAGGGCAATATGGTCTAGTGATCTCAGCAGGTGAGGGCTGGGAGGTGGGCATGCCATGCTTCTTGTGCCAGCTCTCACACTTTGCTTCTCCCTCTTTAAAATGGGAATACCACCTGCCAGCCTCACAGGCTTGTCATGAGGATTGATTAATGTTTGTGGACATTTTTAAGAGAGGCAGAGAGCTCACCAGACAGAGCTGCAGGAGGGCTGCATGCAGGCAAACAGCTTTATTAGTGCTACTAGAGCTTAGCATCGCCTTCACTCCACAGACTGAGGCCTGCACCATAAAGGATGAGTTACATTTGGATTCAGTTATGTCTGAAAGATTTGTGTCTGTCAGGCACAACTACAACACACAGCAATTACAGAACAAGTGACTCTTAACCAAGGGAAAAGTTGCCCATCTCTTGCCTAGCTCCAAGAATCCCTCTGTAGCCTCGCGTATCTTCAGGGCTATCCATGTTTCTGCATGATGCCAATCACAGGCTCATCACACAAACTTTCTAGCCCCCACCAGATGCGCTCCCTTGACCCTGGTGTCCCATTAGAAAACACGCCTGCCCCTATGTCTGAGCCTGCGCTGCCAACAGCGTACCACAGGCATCTTAACTCTGCAGCAGCCTTTTACATTGCCCTAAAACTTGTAACTTGAATTTTTCTCCCCTGCAAGCAAGGGAAAAGGCAGGGCTGGGGTAACCCGTATAACATCAGGGCTGCCATTCCAGAGCACAGATAAAAGTGAAACCTGAGCGGAAAATGTTTGCGGTGCCACTGGCAATCAAGGGCCGGGTTGTCCCAGCAACAGGAACACTTCATCAGCTCAGCTAACAGATGGTCAGTGAGCAACAGGCAGCATATGTTCCAATAAGCACTGACATCAGCACAGATGGAGGGTGGGCAGGAGGCTGGCCCTGAAACATAACCTGACATTTCCTTCTCATTTGGTGCTGCATTGTTATAACTCACACAGGAAGATTAGCAGGGAAAAGTGAATAGCATTAGGGAATCTGCTCAGGAACTGATTACTAACACTTCACTGCAGTTTTAGATTTTTACTTAACCAGAGTGCAACATTGTTAACAACATTCAGGGGCAGAAAGGAAAATGCAGTGGGTTTTAACGATGGGGCTTTATTTTCACTACAGGCAGGTTTTCCCAAGAACACTAATTAACAGATTGCCACCTTCTAGGACTCTACATCTCCAGTTCCACTGATTTCTACAGCTTTTTCTTTTACTTCTTCCAGCCCTCCCCCAACAGAATGCACCCAAATACCCCACAGGATTAAATAAAGCCCTACACCACATTGTCACAAAGGGTATAACTTTCCTCAGCCCACAAATAAACTTTACTGGCTGCTACAAAAGACAGAAAGACAGCCACAGAAGGAAAAAAAAGAAAATCAAGCGTATATCCCTGCTGATGAGCATTCAATAAAAACTAGAAATCAAAGGAGACTATAGTCCTTGGAAATCAACAACAGATTGATCTGGGACACAGAGAATCAGTATGCAAACAGGTTACAGACAAGTTGTATATTTATAGACTTGCATTGAGGATAATGGAAAAGCATGCGGGACGGCTCCAAAATGCCTCTTTGTGACAGACAGCGAGACGTCAAGTAGATACATCCAAATGATGTAAGCATACAGCTGTATCACAGGCAAATAGTAAAGAAATGCAACATGTGCAGCAACAACCTTCTGTTACCTCGTGAGATACCTTTAGAAGTCTTTTGCTCCGCTAACGCGTGGGAAAGTTTAGCAGGCACCTCCCTTCAATGCTAATGGGACTTACATGTACATCCATCTCTTGTGTCAGCAGAACAGACCCTCCAGTGGAGCCAGTCTGCAGCCCTGGGGGACTGCCAAGCTGTTTTGGGAATGGCAAACCCTTCATCTCTGTTCCCTGTGCCTTTCTTTGGAGAACGTGAATTTGATCAGAGATTTGCAGTCTGGATAATCCCCTGTACACTCCCCTATTTATTCATACAGTACCTTCCCTGAAGCTTTACCCCAGGTACTATGCAGTCCTATAGCCCACTGACATAGGGCACTCTGGCCATTCTTCAAACTATAATCTTTCTAACAGGGGAATGTCATCAACTTTCTTTTAGCAGCACAGGGAGTTAGTTGCCAATATTTTCCAAGCAGCTTTCGGTTTTGCACACCTTGGTATCTGGCCTCAGCATTACAGAGTTATTAGCAGTAATATTCCACACATTTAGCGTCCACCCACTACAGCAATTGATGCCCAAAGGATCTAAGCTTCATAGAGACTTCTGAAGATGGCAGGCTGTGGTCCAGCAGATGACAATGAGTGTCACAAATACCGTTATGTGTTGACCAAGGTCACAGAGTTACTAAATGACAGGTCTAGGAAGGTTCAGCGGAATTAATCAGGTTTCCTAACTCTGTCCCATACCCTACCAATTATACAGAATCCTCTTACAGCAGACCAAATTAGACATTCATCAATTCTGAAAACATGTGTTCAATGAAAACTCCCTAATGAATGATGTATGTCAATGAGCAGATAGACAATCACACTCAAACTGCAGATTTCTGCCTAAGTATCAAGCGCCCAAGGCATGCACTCCTGTTAACTTCTCCAGACAAGCAGTGTAACTCCAGGAAAGCCAATTGAGAACAATTTCAACCTGAAAAGACTGAATATCTGAACCATTTTTGATTCATTTCCAGCACAAGGATGCCCAGCTGCTGAGAGGTGCCCAATTTATGCTCTGGGCTGCTTTATGCCTTCAATGACTTTCAGTGTATCAAACAGGCAATGTGTAAGTTTGGGACTGCTTTTGGAGGCCCATCTCTTTCAGTGATGTTTGGAGGACGCTCTTCCCGTCTTACGAGATGTTTGTTCCTTTCCACCACTACAGTTAAGCAAAGCTTGTACATACTAGTTTGGTGCAGCCCCGCTGTCCTGATTACACCGAAGACTTTGTATTTCAATCACCATTTAGTTCTTCAGCAACTCTTCACCAAGGTTCAAGCAGCACAGATCCATTATGATCAATGGTCTTCTTATATGAAGATGGGTAAAGATACATGAAGTTAAAATGAAAAAAATCAAAGCATGTGTTTTAATTATGGCAATAACGCTGGCTGGTTGCAGAACAACATACAGCAGTCTCAGGCTGTTAGCATTGCCTAGATCTCCACAAGATTCCTGCCTCCATTTATATCCATTAAAGAATCAACCTGGCCAAGGTACCTGAGCACTCCCTTCCAGTGATTGCCTCAGTTCTTTGGAGCATTATGGATAAGGGCTTGCACAGGTAGCTAATCTGAGCAAGGAACAGGAGATAGCTTCTACCTCTTCTTTACTCTCCAACTTCCTCATCCTCAGAATGACCAGGACATTCATGTTTAGTGAAATCAAGTTTATACTCTTTCCTGTTTGCTGCCTTCATTCCAACTCATTGCAGCCTTCATTCATAGTGTAAGGCACCTGCTTGTCAAACACTAGTCTATATTCCTGATGACACTAAACTGGGTGGTGAGAGGGACATGTCATAAAGCAGACACATCTTACAGAAAGACTTGGACACTCTAGAAGAGTGGGCTTGAAAGAGCAGTACAAAGTTTAACAAAGGCAAGAGCAAAGTCCTGCGCTTGGAACAACACAACCCAAGTACACAGTGCAGGCTAGGACCTGTGTGGCTGGGGCACATCCTTGCTGAAAGGGACCTGGGGGTCCTTGTGGACAGCAAACTTAACAGGAGTCAGTACTATGCCACTGCAGCAACAAAGGCCAATTTGATGTTGGGCTGCATCTGCAGGTGCATTACTAGCAGAAGCAGAGACAACATCACCCCACTTGTCAGGCCACACCCTGAGTTGTGTCCAGTTCTGGTCTCCATAATGCAAGAAAGAGAGTGACAGATTGCAGAGAGTCCGAAGCAGACCATGAAGATCATCAAAGGGCTGGAGAACAGGAGAGACAGAAGGAGTTAGGTCTTTTCTCCCTGGAGAAGAGAAGGCTCAGGGGGAACCTCATCACAGTATTCCAGTACTTAAAGGGCAGCTATAAAGAGGATGAAAGCTCTCTTCTTTACAGACAGAACAATCATTCACTGGAACAACCTCCCCAGGGACATGATTGAGTCCTCATCACTGAAGGTTTCCAAGATGTGACTGGAGAGGTTGCTAGAAAATCTCACCTGGACTTTCCTGTGAAAGGTTGGGCCAGGTGATCTTTCGAGGCCTCTTCCAACCTGGGCTGTTCTGTATTTCCCACTGCTTAAAAGTATGCTTTTGAAAAGAGAGGCTGGGTTCCTCTTGATGTGGAAAAAGTCCTACCATTAAAGGGAAAGTCCTGTGTGCCCTTACCTGCTCCCAGCTACCAGTTTCAGCCCCTCCTTTGTGCTGATGCTAGCTTTTGTGCAGCCACAGCAAGAAGATTGAGTAACTGATCAAAACCTAGTATTTATTTGTAGTTTCTTGAGAAGGTTAGCTTTCAGTCCAGCCAACACCTTGACTTTGTAAACAAGGCATGAGCAAAGCAAGTCTGTGGACAGCAGTTTTCAATTTGCTATAAAGCAGTCCACTGGAAATTTCCAGGACAAATGACAAATGACAGTAACACCAGTTGACTTCAACTTCTGTGGACATGTATCCACAAAAGTGTCCAAAAATAAAGTGGCAGACACTGAGCAATGTGGGTTTGATTTTGAATTTCAGCCATCAAAGCTGCAAAATGCTAGCACAGGCAGGACCTACAGCAGATGCTCTATACAAGTAAAACCTCTGACAGGGCGGAGAAACAAAACCAGGGCATTAAAAGTCAGTGCACTGGGGGCTTCCTGAACGTTTGCTTTTGGGACATGGAGAGCAGGGACCATAAAATACAGAAGAATCCTTACTGAGAGCAGATCCTGGAGCTACAAAAGAGCATGGCAAATGGTGTAGTCTCTTTGCCTAACGTCCCCATCAATATGAGAGCTTCAGTGATATGCTAAAGCATCGAAAATAGACCTCAGCAAAATTTGCTCTGAGGAAGCATAAACGGAGCAGTTCTAACGAGGCTCATGCAATGCTAGGAGCATATTTGCGCAGGGACTGGCAGTGTTTTGCAAGCAATTGCAGGTGCCTGATCTTAATGCTAGTAACCGCTTCTTTTTGTCTGTACTGTAGCCAGGACTTGTGAGCCTGAGAGAGATTGAATGCTTTGTAATGAAGGTATATTGTAACATTTCTCTCCAGGTGGCACTTTGTTAACAACAATTAGATCCTGATTGATCTTTGAAGGGCTAATTCTTATGTGGTTTGCAAGGGTCCTACAAGGAGCAAGTGTTGAGTGGGGGCACTTTAAAAGTATTAGTGAGGAAAAAAAGGAGAATAGTGCCATAAGAAATTTGCAATACAATGCCCAAGCCTCCTTTGCACCCCATAGTAATTTGTTCTTATTCCTGTTATTATCCCCTCGGGCACTAATGGTCACTTTATTAATTAGTTGAAAATTGCATTCTAGGTCAAATGGCAGCTTTTTTCCCTCCCATTGTTGCAAATTGCTAGTGGTATGGCCCAGTAAATGGCAGTGTTACTGCAAAATGGGAAAGATCCTTTGCTTTTCAAGATAAAGCCCATGGACCAGCTGCACTTTCCATGACATTTCTAAGCAGAGCATTTCCCCAGGCCTGCTTTTAAGCAGTTAGAAATTAAACAGAACTCACTGTCATTGTTCAGATTTCTAATCATAGGCTGTTACTGTATTTGCTCTCACTCTCCTCACCATCCCCCCCCGCCACTGCCTAAGTTGTGGAGGACTTTTTCTTCTACTATCAAGACACAATATGAAAGGTTGACATATAAATCAAATGGTG
>WYDI02026884.1:0-53599 GCA_009867235.2 Psittacus erithacus | reverse complement strand
GTTTTCGAAGGTGCATCTCTGCAGTGCTTAGACCTATTTTTCAGGAAAGCAGGCAGAGTGTTTAGGTGCCTCCATTTCTGGTGCTCTAATGGAAATACTTCAGAGACATCTGCTTTAGCAGAAGAGGACAGATGCTTAGCAATTTCTGAGAAATAAGGTCCTGTCTGTGGCATCTGAAGACAAGAGATCCAGAAGTCACAAACTGCTCTTGAAAATACTTGCTGGCTACTGAATGTAGAAATAGAGCAAACCACTGACTCAGAAAACTAAGTGGGAAATTACAGATTTTGTGAAAGTTTTTTGTAACAAAAACTCCTACTGAGGACAATAGATGTTTAGCCTTTAAACCAGAGGATCAGCCCACCAGAAGCGAACATCAAAGCAGTCTATTTTCCATTAACTATTTTCTGCAGCCTACTGTGCTGGATGCAATCTGTCATGCGAGTTTGCAGTCCAGCAGTCAAGAAAGCTACCAGAAGTCAGAAGGCCTGGGCTAATTTCCCAGCACTGTCAATCTAACACTTCTAAAAGGGTGCAGTTAATCTGAAGCCAGTTCCGCAAGCTGCCTAAGACAAAACATAGCCCTTAAATTCTATTTTCTTTTTTTCCAAGCAATTCTCATATCCTCTTAATTTTCTGTAAAGTTACCTTTAAACTGGTTTATCTCCCTTTCTGGTGGCCCCAATTTAAAATCAACAGAATTTAGGGGAAAAAACCTTCCCTCTGGCCCTTCAGAGATTTAACTGAAGTCGTACAAAGAGGGAAAAAATTGTTTGTTTAAGAGAAAAATGCTACAGAGTCTCTTGCAGAAACTTCACACACACTACCCTCACATACCTAGAAGTACAACTGTATTGAGGTTGAAACTATTCCTTCTTGAAGGATATATCATATCCAGCACATAGAAAGGCAAATGCATTGCATCCTCCAGCAGCCTGGACACTCATCCTCTCAAAATCTGAATGTTGCAGGCTGCATCAGCTGTAGCCCCTAGTGAGCATTACAGAGGGCAGTTAATAATCCTCTGAAGCACTGCACTCCTGGAGCACAAGCAACAGAAAAGAAGTCCCCTTATCCTCCAATTCTAATTTCTAAACCAACATCAGCCTTGGTAGGTTGGGCTCCCTCTATGGACCTATGGAGGGTTTATCAGGGAGAGGGACGGTGGATTGATTAAGCAATAACATATGAGTGTAAACAAAAGCACAGCAACAAATTTGAGATTTCTTTCCTACTCCCAACAAGTAATTGTTAGGACACACAAACTGGCTCTTAACAGCACTTAGCATTTTTCTCTTTGATGCTAGTTTGTAACTTGCTTAGACCAAAAGTTTCTTACAGCACTATTTGTTGCCAGGACTTCATGTAGTAATCAGTAATGCAAAGAAGTAAAAGAACTCTCTCTTCAAAATAAAAGGAGAATGAATTTGCATGCTAATAATTACTTCTTTTTCTTGGCCACTTCAGGAAATCATTGAAAATGTAACCTTATGAAAAGCATAAACCACAATCACTGTATAGACTTGCAGAGGTGTCACACAGTTGCAAAAAGAGCCCAGATATGCAGATAGACAATAAAAAAATATATCTGCATTAAGTGTATTGCAACCATGCTGGAAGCACAGTATGCCCCAGTTTTCTGAATGGTTTTTAAAACCTGGAACTTTTAGCCTAGGTGCACTGTCCACCTTCATAAGGCTCTGTGCTGCAGTGCATCAGCTGTGTAGCTGCAATCCCTCTTCTGCTTGACAATGCAATATCACCAGTGGATTTTTTTTAACCCCTGCTATTTGCTCCTTCACAGAGTCTCCCCTCTGCACAAGGAAGGTAGAGCAGAAATTAAATCACACCTACAAAAGCAAGGCTTTAAGAAAGAAGTGTTGCAATTTGCCCAAAGATGGTTAAGATTCAGAGTCAGCCTTATATCCATATTTAAATGTGGTGATCTTTCATATACGTATTACATAACAAGAGGCCTGGCTTTATCACCAGTACACCTCAAACCTGGGTGAACTTCACTCAAACTGAAAACCCTCCAGCAGAATACAGATCAGAAGAACTAGAGAATCTGATGGGCAATTAAACCAGAGGGTGAAGATGAGTATCAGAAGGCAGCACATTACAGAGTTACATCTTTTTAGATGAGCTGCATCATCACCACAAATGAAAATTATTCTCAGAAAGTAAATACAGAGCTTGCTGGGCCTCTGCTATTAACAAATAAACAAACCAACCAACCTTTGACTAAAATAGGTGGATCTGATAAACCTAACTCCTGAATGGTTACCTTGACCTACATTTTTCAAATATCAGAAACAACATACAAATCTCTCATTACTTTCCTAAAAAATTTATTTCTTTCACTGAAGGATGACTTCCTGAGTTACCTACGGCATATTTAGAAATCATATCTGAGATCAGAGCAGCTCTTCACAACAGTTTTGTTCTTTAATTAGAGTCCAAAGGCCAGCTCCATACTTGGCTACCTAATTTTTGAGACGGGGGCACCACTCTATTAAAAAACCTTCAGTTTTCAAGCATTTTCAGAAGGCTTATATCCAGAACTGGTTTCTGTGCCTAGTATTTCTTGTGTCTTCTGGCATGAAAAAGAGAAGATGAATACATCTGGAACATCAACATATTTCATATTGAAATTCATGCCTAGATTAAATGCATTAACATTGACTATATCCCTTCATCCATTTGACCACTACTAGTAATAGGTCATTCAATACCAAACATCAGTCCTTAATTTTGTAATAAGATTATATAACACATTTAAGCTGGTGAGTACTCAGACAGACTACCTTGTCAGCTGCCTCTCTGTCTTTTACAGATAACCAACTCACTATGTGTTGTCTCAACTACAGAGCCCTAAGAGGACTACATACTTCCAGGTGAAAAATCCTAGCCAAGACACTGTAATTACACTTAACACCTTATGTCCTACCTAGGATTTCAAAAGCAGTAGAAGCTAGCAGAGCTCTAGGAGTATCACCTGCAAGAACATACTCTTTAACAAATGAGCTTCCATGTTCAGAGCCAGCTTCACACTTGTGGTGTGCAACATTAAAATACAGTGTATTAACATTAAAATACAGTGTATTATAACATTAAAATACACTGTATTAAAATACAGTGTATCTTTTCTGAGTCCTGTTTCCAGTAGCTTGATTATGGGTGAGAAAGGTCTGGATGTCAGCTGTGAGATCTAGGAAACCAATGAATGCAAGGTCCTAATTGCACAGAGATACACAAAGGCACTGTGCCGGCTGTAGCTGTTTCGTTTTTCAAGCATGTTTCCAGCAGCAAGTAATCCCATGGACCATACCTATTGTTTTGACACTGTCCAATTACTATGGTAGTTACAGCTAAAATTTCTGACCACCTTGCTCTAAGGGCCTTATAACCCACTGTCACGGAGCAGGAAGGGTGGGCTGCTCCACAAAGGAAGGCAAGCCAGCACCCGAATGGCAACACACGTAGGGCATCACCTTCCTCGTGAGGGCCCAGTCCCATGGTACCTGACCAAGAGCAGAACAGGTTTGATGATGGTAACCAGGTTCACACAAGAGTCCTGTGATCACTGGACAAGTCAACAGAGATGCAGGCTGTCCTGGGTCAAACCAGGAAGTCAAATCAGGAAGGCAAGGTGCTAAGCTGGACACAGCCATACCTGCAAAGCAGATTAGGCAGGGACCTGGGCTTAAATGGCACACTTGAGCCAGGGGGCAGAGGCCTCCCATGAGACTTTTTACAGATCTTCCACACAGGTCTTTCCCATACACCAGCTGAATCCAGGGTCACCCAGCTGCAGGCAGCTAAACCCCGTGGGGGGCGGGAAGAGAGCCTGGTAGAGCATTCAGGGTGCAGACAGCAATGTGGCTGTCAGGCATCTCTGCACCTGGGACACCAGGAAACACTGGAGCTTGTATACCCACCATCACTCAGCCCTGCTCTGAGCAACCTCAGCAAGTCTGAATGATCTACGTTCAGAAATGTGGGGAAAACCATTTGCAGAGCTTTGGCACTGCTGTTCCCCTCCACCTCAGCATAGCACTTGCTAAACTAGCAAAGCAATTAAAACTGTTGTTTCCTGTTATATAAAACAGGCATAATCTGTACGTTTTGACACTTAAAGTGCCATAGCGTCATAAAATTAGCTCAGTGTTTCAGTGTTTTCTGCAACCCAGACTCAGATTCCCAGCCTGATAGTGTCACAAATGAGCAAAGTAATGTAAAATGAAGGGTACATAATAAATAAAAAGAAGAAAGTTGACAAATGTCTTTCTGTGAGTCACTCTTTCTCTTGCAATGACCATGTCAAAGTTTCTGTTGAGTCACAGTTGACAAAGTTATTAATGTTACTGAATGTTCTCTGAATCCCATTCCAGAAATAAAGCCAATAAATAAGTCCACAATTTTAGTGAACATTTGATGAAAGGCAGCTACCCAGTGCATTGGATATAGAAGACAGTAAGCAGCATAGGCAAACAAGAAGAAAGAAAGTTTTTCTTCACAAATGGGGGTTCCTTCACTACCAATGCAAAGTAACCGTGTAGTCCACATATAAAGGAAAGCCTATTAGAATGGAACCTTTAAGGTCATGTTCTTGTATATCATTTCCTTCTTCAGTACATAAGCTTTATGGTACTTTGACCAATTTAAGGTTCATGGAGACAGGAAAGTAGCACCTCTGTTTTGACTTCATGCTTCTGCTTTCACTTTATGATTCCTGGTGGGAAAAAAACCTTTGGCATGGAAATAATAATAAGCAGCTTCTGCTTATGGTCTAACATTAGAAAGAAAAAAAAAAACCTCACAGAGAAGCTAACAATTCTTCAGTAGTCAGGGTAATTATTACCAACAATTCATAACATACCACAACTAGCACAGCAAAACTCCCACTCTAACAGTATTTAACTTTGTTTATTGAGGCCAACCAAAATCTTTTCTCATATCAAAGCCTGAAGGGGAAATTACCAACAAATTCTGGCACATGATTACATTCTTTTCAACTACACTATTATACATCATGAGATTCCTGAAACTAGAGAACTTTCCATAAAACTCAGATCACATTATTCTAAGAGGTTGGGGAGGGGGGGGAACAAAAATTAAAAAGCGGTAGTACAATTAATCTTGATGCTATTTGAGGCTGAAAGTGCCCAACCTTGGATAAAAAGGAGTTCTTCTAAATTATTTACAATCATGTCACAGTTTTAAAATGTTACTTTTCTACCATGTGGCTTACTTTCATAGTTCCTCAGTCTCGGAGAATGAGAAAAGGGTAGCTAAAACATTCCAGAAAGTTATAAAATCAGTTTCTACGTACAAAACTGCTATAGCTTTAATGTCCTATTATTTTGGGGCCTTTCAGAGCTGAGTCAAATGGATAGTCCTCTTCTGGAATACCTAGAATTCTCCTTCATATGTACTGAGTCATTTATGAAACATTTAAGGTTTATGTCAGTCCTTACATCTGTCTTTAGTGTCCAAGTCTAAGTGTCTTAAGACACACTAAGACTTAGACTAAGCCTCTGGCCAGTACAACTTTGGAGGAAATTCTAAATCAATAGAAAAAGGCAGCAGGAATGTCCCTTTGATGACAAGATTCCTGGAATGTGAATCAGACACTGTGCTGTGTAAAAATGGTGTCTGTTCAAACTGTTAATAGAACAGCATAAAGGTCTAACAGAAGAGGCATAACAGTTTTCACAACAGAACCAAATGAATTGATGAAATTTTTGCAGCCTTCTTCAATACCTAGGACTGCCCTCTATTTTTTACATGTAATTTTCTGATGATCATTTTTCATAAGCATGTCAACCAGGTTTTTGCAAAGTGCTCCAAACAATGCTATCTGGAACTTAAAGTATATAATTGTTTCACAACATTCCATAATTTACTTCTCTAAGCTACAAGCTAGAATCTAAAAGTATAAAATTAAAATGGAACTGAAAATGAGGCACAATAAACCTCTGATTAGACTCTCCCCAGCAAAGTTTTGAAACACTGATGAAGTTTTAATGATTTTCAGCATACAGCATTTGATGATGCATCTTGTTCTTAGCCATTTTCATCCCCTTCCAGCAATGACCAGGGCCACCTGCATGATTTAAAAAACAAACAGTTGTAAGGAGACAAGACACATGAACCTCAACACTGAAACAATTTTAGAAGTTATAGCCTGTTGCAGCGTAAGATTTAGTGATCCATTTTACACAGGTGATTAAACTACCTCAATGACACATTCTGGGTTTACTGATCTATGTATTAACTATCAAAATCAGCACTTATGTTTTGACCCTCAAGTTCTGCAAGTCTTAATGCAAGCACTAAGCTTTACAGCATCTGCTACTGTCTGTTAGGGTTGGTCATGAGATAGTTTTTAATTTTCAAATGCTTATAAAAATAAATACAATTATATACAATAAGAAGCCTAAGAGTGAGATACAGTTTCTGTACCAGTAAAATCTAGAATGATGATTATGAGAATGACACTAACAAGATACTAATCAGTATTATTCAAAAGAAAAAAGAAAAATAGTCCAAAAGAGTGGATTTTCCAACATGGTAAACACTAAGGCCACAGTTTTCTGTGTAAATACAAAATTTTGTTCACATGCAACACCACTGACTTTACTGTTTGAGTTATCATCAGTGACTAAACATGATCTAAGGAGAATCTGCACACTGTACCAAACTTCAAATTTTGCTCTTAACACTTTGCCTCTATCTTTGGATATCCCCTTTTTCTGCTGCCTTTTTTTTTTTTTTTGAGGAGGAATGGGACACCAAGCTTTCCTTTCTCTTTCATCATACACCTCCCGTACGAGAAGAAGAGATGTTATTATATAACTTCAAGCACCAAAAATGCTGAAGTCAAAACTAAAGATACTGCGATTCCAAAGCGCACAAACAGCTGAAACCCCGTCAGTTCCATAAACATCCACTTGTGCCAACCCCATTCAAAGACTGCTAAAAATCTAAGAAAAGAACGAAATTGTTGAAGATTACATAGAGACAATTATCAATTAGGTTGAGATGAAGATCAGTAAAGAGATAAACACAGTTCTAGTGTGTCACCCACTTTCTATGTGACATAAAATGTTGTTGACACTTTCTTCCTCCAGTACAATTTTTATACTTTATGATTTAAAATGGGATTTCTGCATAACTGCCTAATATTTTTAGCCAGAAGATAACAATAAAGTAAAGTACCTCTGATTATTTTTAGCTGAATGGATATGCAAATGGAAGACATAATATTGTTGTAATCTCTAAAACAGTTTCTTGATAAACACAAGTACTGACTTGAAAAGAGGCTTTTGTAGTACCAATTTAGCAACATATGATCCTATGGCGCTGTTAAACATTGCATACCTCTGTTATTTTACAGTTCTTTAGTATTATTTATATAACTCTACTTAAAATGAATTAATTTTATAACTAAACGCACACATCAATTAAATGAAATCACAAAGTGAAATACAGCAACTTTTAAGAAATAATTCTGAAGGTGTTTATATTAGAATTCTGGACAGGAAAGAAGACTTAGTTCTTTTAAGTTTACAGAAGTAAGAATGACAGATTCTTTCTCTCCTCAGCAGTGACGTGGACCCCTGTGGTTCCAGTCAGCTGAGACAGACAGACAAAGTTACTTAACTAGAAGTGCCAAAAGTAAGAGTAATTTTTTGCTGCATTTTACAGGAAGGTGATTTTGGTTCATTGGTAGATGATATTTACATCAGTAATATCATGTTTCAAATTTTTCAATGGGTTTCAGTAACAATGGTGTAACCCTTAAAATAAAGTTATAATCCACAATTAAGACACAAACTGCTATGAATTAACATGAACCACAATTCAGCAGGGATATTCATGGTAAGCAAACTCTTGTAATACACATGACTATAAAAAAATATGCAAAACTTATAGTTCAGGTCTTAAAGCTTGTAATCAGGAATATCTAACAATGTAAAAACACTTCAGACCTTAAAGTGTCAAATGGACAAAACAACATAGCTATACTGGGATGCTATTTTGCTTCAGCTGGTGCTTTTAATTTCAGTTTTAGTGATTCTGGTCTCATAGCAAGCTTAAACCTAATGTAACAAGTGATTAACAAGCTGAATAGCCTCAGCTTTGAGTTATTTCCTCCACAATTACGTGGTTCACTTATTCTGTAAAGTCCATGAAAGATGCTCTCATAAACAAAAAATATCTCAATGGTAACTATTCCATCATCTCAGTTTGCTACCTGTACACTTGTATTCCTCACTGAGAAGGAACACGGAATCTTCTCCTTCGGCCTGGATGACCTGATCCATACTCTCTACCTGGAGGGAGGAGAGGATTTAAATGTTTTTAATTAACATTAAGGCAAGAAAATAAGATCTTATTCAGACAGTCTGCAAGAAAAACTACATTTATATATATATTGAAAAAAACCCATGTCGCTTTCCAGTTCATGTATAATTATGGCTATATTTTGAGATGTTGGAGCATAGTCCATGGCGGCATTGCTCTTACAGCTCTTGGCCTGCTGTAACTGTTAAATCTAGTCCAACTCATGGGTCGGGATAGTGAATCACACAGGTCATACACTGTGGTTGGTAGATCTGATCATGTGAATTCAGTAAAGGAAAATATACTATTTAGAATCAGTCATAAGCTGTATTAATAAATATTTTCATACTGGTTTAAGTGCACCTGTGTACAGTGCTGCTTTAGTCATAGATTTCTATAAGCAAAGCAGTACTCAAACTCAAAATGAAATCTTTTTTTCAGCACCACAGTTCTGTCAAGTCTCACCTACATTCCAGTTCTATCAAAATCCTGTTAACCAGAAATACGCTTGAACACAGAGTATACACCATAAGAGTGGAAGTCTTGATTAAATACATAGAATTATAGAGTAGATTGAGTTGGAAGGGACCTTCAAAGGTCATCTAGTCCAATCCCCCTGCAATCAGCAGGGACATCCTTCAACTAGATAAGGTTACCCAGAACCACATCCAGCCTGGCCTTGAACGTCTCCAGGAATGGATCCACCACCTCTCTGGGCAACCTGTGCCAGGATTTGACAACCCACATTGTAAAAAATTTTGTCCTCACATCCAGTCTGAATCTCCCCTCTTTCAGTTTAAAACCGTCACCCCTCATCCTATTGCAAAAGGCCCATCTTTCTTATAGGCCCCTTTTATAGCAAATGAAAACTTGCCACAAACTCAGATCCTTCAGTATAGTTGTACTATGTTAGCTACAAGGCTTACAGTGTGTTAAGACCGAAGTGAATGTAGCCTTTTGATGCAATTACATTCCATGAAGAAATGGGACTCCAGATAATTCTCTTTTGTCTTGGACAAAGGAGTTTCTCTTTAGTGAGGCATACCTCCAACAATTCTATTTTTCCCATGTCTTTCCTTGACAGTCATCTTTCTCCTTCCCTGAAAAACTGCTTTCAATTTTCCGTAACAGCTTTTCTCCCAAGACCTTATTTTCAAAGAAACACAAACCACTTTTTAAAAAGTTGTATTTTCTAAGTTGAATAGCTGAAAAACAAAAGCTGCCTATTTCCCTGAAATTATTATCCGTGACTTCTAGCTCTCTGACAGCTCTTACTCATTATGTCTTCATCCCTCCCCTGAGTCCATCGTACAGACAGTTCTGATGCTTACCTTATCACTGGCAGAAAATCTATATCCTTGCCAATACCTTTCACTATTTCTAATACATTAGAGTATCCTTAATTTCAGCCATTCATGCAGCTGTTACAACTAGTCCCGTAGACACTCTCTCCCCTATCCCCTTCGCTTATCTTCAGCTCACTTTTCAGACAGGTTTTCAAATACTAGTATGAGAACCATTGTCCAAATCACTGAAATTTTAAAATATAGCTATAAAGTATGTAAGACAATGCACAGATAACGTTAGACTTACTTTTTTTTTTTAATTGATTTTTTCCCTCTCTTTTTTATGTTGATTTAGATCTAGGGGGTAATTTATATGCTATGACAAACACTCTAGGTGTTTATCCGCTGGACTGTTGAAGAGTGGCAAAGACACATAATACCCAATATCATGATTTCCACAGTTGTTAATTTTCAGCTATTTGTAGAATGAGGTAACAATGTGATTCAAAATAATGTATTAGTGGTGTTCATTTCTAATTAATGAAGTTTTGTCTATCAATAGGCTATATGGCATACCATGTGGTGTTTCAACCATGAAACTAGAATCTGTAAAATCATGGTTTGCTACAGACGTCTATGCTACCTTGGGCAAGTCTTTGAAGCTCAAAGATTATGAAGTGCTGCAATGCAGTCCCATATCTCAGTAACAGAAGCCTAACCTTAAATTCAAATTAGATACCTAAGATCTGTCTAACAAGCATCAGAAAAGGACAGACACTTAGAATAGGATACACAACAGCCAACATGCTAAGTAGGAAGTCTTCCAAATTAATGAACAAGAAACACTAAGGAAAAATCTACCTCCCTGTGAGGCTTAGATGCTCTGCTCTGGGTTACATTGATACACTCTCCATTTGTGACACACATACAAGAAATTAATGAAAAGAGCTTAAAATAAATAAATAAATATTTAAAACCCCCAAACCACCCCATTCCCCCAAACCAGAAAAATCCCACATCTGAACTCCCTTCTCTCAAAATACAGGTAGAGGATGAGATGTTAATTACAACAAATCAATGTTTAGTATTCACCATAAAATGAGGGAAGCCTATGTTCAGTTCTCGTTCTCCCTAAGCAGAATCAAAACATCATTTCAGAGAAATACCAGTGCTTCTTAGCTTTATGCTTTCCAGGTGGAGGCACTCTTTCCTTCACTGTAAAAGTTGAGACCATGTCACAAATCCTTAAACATTAACAGATAAGAGACAGCAAAGGCTGTGTAATGGTTAGGTATGCTCCTGACACAGAAGATATGGGTCCTGTCCTCTAATTTTTACTGCATTTAATCCAATGATTTATGTATACTATGCAACAGCAGGAACCATAACAATATACCATGGAAATGTACATAAAGGATGGGATAGATAGGTAATTTTACCAGGAAGTTTTATCACGTAAGCTATTATGGAACACAAAATCGCTACTTTTTCATTCTTTTTTCTCTTTCTTTAGCGAGACACACACATATAGCAGAGAAAAAGCTACATAATGAAGCAACTCATTACTTCATTAGCAACTCATTGCAACTCCTGTCTTAATATTAGCAAATTCAGGAAAATAACTTTGTCAAAATGAGTCATCTTGGCAGATCAGCTTAAAACGAGCTCTAAAATATTGCAGGGCTCTTTTGTAAGGACAGACACATTTTCCCAATAAATCTATGTTAATTATAACAGAAGCAATTTGACTGCACTTATGGGATCATGTTTTAAGAGTATTCTGAGGGTCGTAAAGAGATCTAGTGCAGAAGAAGCCAAGATGTTTTAATAATGCTACTGAAACACATTCATAACACTGTTCAGCACAGTTACTGTGGAACATGCTTTGTGAAATACATGTAGTAATAATATCTCCGGAGCTGGTCAGAGATGACTCAACCCCTGAACAGCAGGCTTCTTGATATGAACATGGTAACAATGACCAGTTTTGTTTCTGCTCATGGTCAGCATACACACTCTGTATTTTAGCTTTACATTTTACATACATGATCAATCTTTTCCTGTGAATCAAATGATAGTATCTCTCAAGCCTACAACAGTGGCAGCTGAAACCCATTAAAGACTTTACTGGATTTATTTATTGTTTATCCTTTTTTAGTTATAAATCTCTGAAAGCTTCACTTGGAAACACAGAAGAAATTTAGGCTCTACAAACTTGATAAAATATTTGATCTTTGTTAGACACTTCTCTTTATTTTTGTTAATCTATATGTATATGCTTTAACTCATAATAATGAGAAAAAACTGAATTATGTCAGCTCCACAGTGTTATCCACAGTGATGCTCCACTGAAATGATTGTTCTGTTCAAGAAATTAGATTGGTGGATAATTTAAGATTAATGCCAAGATAAGACAGAACTTGCACTTGCATTACTTAGGCAATGATCTGGAAGCTGAGACCCTGCTCTAGAAAACCACTCAAGAATGTTTTTAATTTTATTTACATGCTTTAATGTTTTGTTGAAGTATGAACTAAGATCTGCAGCTAAAGATTTCAGATAGACATTTCCATGCAGCTGCACCAATTTGCTTTAGAACTATTATGATTTTAAATATAATTCAGCTGAGACCAAGCATGGAAAGTTAAAATACGTAAAAGTGGGTTTTTTGCCAGAACACTGTGAGTAGAAGATGACTCCAGATTAAAATGCCACAGTCTACCTCGCCTTGCATAGTTAGTTTTTGCTAATGGCAGTATACAACTACAGCTGATACAAGTTTTATTACAGATTGCTGTAGCCACAAGATAACTGCATACATACAAATGCAATCAGCATATAGACACAAAGGTGTCATGCTGCTGACAGGGACAATTCTAAATACACATATGTGCACACATATTTTTTACCTTGTGGTTGAGGATTTCTCCATAGGAACCCCCTCATCTGGTTATGATATGGAGGAACAAAAGAACTTCTGTGTGTTTGTTGGAACCTGGGATTAAATTCTCTTTGCTGGGTTCCTGAAAAACAGTATTTACTAAGCAACTGTAACTGTGAGATTAAAGGAAGAAAAAGAGAGACAGCATATTCTTTTTTGGGAAACATTTCTTAGTTTTATGCCAAAATACTTATGCACAATTACAATTTCTCCAAACTAAAGTCAGACTAATAAGCATGGGTCTGTCTTTCCATCTATGCACATCATGATTACAAGCTGTTAACAAGTGTACTTGGAAACCAGATCAAAATTTTATGACACAGATTTGGAGACTGTAGTCATTACAATAAACAGAAATCTCTATCCAAATTGGAATCACAAATCATAACTAAAATGGTTAAGGACAGCTCTCAAGCAATAGCAGAAGATAACAAGGTCTGGTATCATAAATTACCAACAGATACCCTTAATTTTGGATGTCCAGTACAAGTATGGTGTAGTAACACAGCAGAAGTATTACTGACATGTAATGCAAAGTACTGAACTAACAGAAAATCACTCTCATTTAATTTGCTCAAGGAATTTTGAAGGGGCAATTTTTATCTTCACAGACACAACTGATCAGGTATTAAGCAGGTAATAAACATAACAGCAGGATAAGAACTGTGATTCAGTATGAATTATTTTGAAGCCTCAAAATCCCTAACATTCAGACTGATCAGTGAATGATGCTAAAAACCTTTCAGATGTTTTTTCCCCCTAAAAGTCAGGCAGATCAAATGGGAAAAACAAATGCCTTTAGTAAACTGACCCATAAAGTCGGCAGGGGGAAAAGCAAAGTCTTGGACAAAGGAAAAAAAAAAAGGCATTTTCCAGGTTGCCCAAAAGCCTGTATCAGTCAGTCCAATAAAGAGTATTCTTTTTTCAGCGCCTCACTCGGACCTTCAACTACCAACATTAACATAGCTTCCCTGAGGGAAAGAATTAAAAAACTCTGAGTCATCTAATTCCTTCTATAAAATAACTTTAGTCACTGAGTAAATAGCAGTGATGTTTCAGTCAGTGAAAGATATTTTATTTACTGCATATATCTCAGTACCTGTGTAGCTAGATGGAAATACTATTCTATCCAAGCTTGGGTAATCCAAATCACATAAATTCCTAAAACCAAGAAATATCTTCCCAGATCTTTCCTTTGGTTTCTTGGAGAAAGATCTTACAATTTACTTGGCTTGATGGGCTGCCTATATAAACGCTGCTGCTGTTGAAAGATAATTGAGCTTATCAATATATTTACTTATTGAGAAAATCAACACAATGTCAACCTGTGAGAAATCCGTTCCCTCTTGGTCTGCTGTGTATTGTTCTTTTCTTTGCCATGCAAGCCTTGCAAATGAAAGACTTCAGATTCTCGAAGGGTGTATACAATGACTCCTGCAGACAAGAGGGTTAAAAATCAATGGCTGTGCTGCTTTTCTCTCTTCAGGTGTAGCACAAATAGATCACACATACAACAACTTAGCCACACTCATGTATATATGAAGGTGGTAGATCTGGTACACATTTTTTTTCAGGAAACAAAGTTCAAATATTTTGTATTTAAAGTGGATTCTTGGAGAGATGGGTAGAGGTGCAGAATTAATCTTTTTCCCTTTTAAAATGAAGTTTGTTTTTCTTCTTTGGTCACACCTGTATATTACTTGCTTTTGTACTTTATTACCTTAAACCTGTAGATGTACTTAACTAGTCTTCTATAAGCAATATCTCAGGCAGAGATGGTTAAAGCCTTCAGATAAGGACTGATGAACTCGTGGAAAACACACCAGTAAAAATCAAAGTATCTTAATTTTAATACATTAGAAACAAAACTTAACACCACAGTAATGCTTCAACTCCCAACTAATAAAGTATAACCAAGTTTAAAGAAAAATGGGGTAATTAAATAAAAACATTTACCTTTTGATGTGACGAAAAAAATCTAGTGTCAAAAGGACAAGCTGAAGCTATTTAAAGATGCAATACAAGATGTAACATATCCTTAACTTTCATTGATTTCAATGAGCTTTGAATTGTCAGATCTTAGAAGCTTTTTTATTGATTTGCAATGGGCATGTGGCAGTAGTACACTTACTGAAAAGAATTATGAAAAGACAGATTTAAGAGCAATAGCATAATTTGTGATTTTCATAAAACTGAACTGATCTTAAAAGGTTGACAATTCCTTTTTGCAACCACCAAGTTGGAGGGGGAGCAGGAAGGAGAGAAGATTTCATTGTATTTTTGGGAGAATAAATTTTGGAATGTGTTTATGAAGGTTGGATGAAAGACATGATCAGAAAAGGACAAAGCATATCATTTACACTGACTCCATCAGGTAATTTGGTTTTAATTTAAAAAAATTGATCATGAACATATTCATTAGTGAGAAGCACAATGAGAAGGCTAACAAAGCGATAACATCATTGCCTCACTGCTTTATGAGACTATTCTATCCAATTTTCTGGGTGGCTAAACAAACTAATATGATTACTGTTATGAAAAACAGAGAACTAGATAAGATGACCTTAGCATATTTTTTTTTAAAAGCAAGATGGTTCTATTTTTGATTCTTATCAGAAGCTTCCCGTTTTTTATCTTTAATAGCTGCTAGGCTACAAAGAGCTCACCTACACAAAAACCGGTCCATAAATATATCAACTGCATATAATGTATACATTTTCTTCTTTTGGTACAAGAATCTGCAGGAAGTAAACCCTAAAATGTTCAAAATTTCTGGTATACATGTGAATGTTTAACCAAGATTGTATTTCTACTGCAATTTTCATAGAGCTATTAACTGAATCTAAGCCTATCATAATCCAAACAATGATTCTGAGATCTCCCTGAAGTAATGTAACTATCCAGATCATAGAGAAGGGGGCTTAGGAGTTAGAAGACAAGCACAAAACACCAAAAGGAGTAATTTTTTTCCTATCCTATTACTTCTCTTTTCCGTAATAAAAAAATCCCATGTAGAATATCTGTTTTCTGAAAACAATGCTGTCACTAACATCAGATTAAATTTATGGTGCTCAAGGGCAGATTGTCAACACAGAAGTGCTGAAAGATCTTGGCTTCCAGCAGTACATTAAGCTCTGCCAGTAACTAAGTACCAGTTGAACTTATAATAATAGGAAAAACCAATCATATATGCTTGTTGCCTTGCCAGTGTCCCCAGCTAAACTGGCATCTCTTGGCAATTCTCCCCAAAACAGATTCTTGTCTCAAACTGATAAGCCGGAAAGCTATTTTATTGGTCTGGGAGCTATCTCTGCCATATATGCACCACAAAATTGTACCTAAAAAAGAAAAAGGTTTTTAAGCTACTCTAAAAATTCACATGGCTAGACTGTGCTTCCCCACAACAGAACAGTTTATCTGGGGTTTGTTTAAACTAGAGTATCAGGCTTTTCAAAACCCAAACCCAGATATTTTAGTTGACCAAGAAAATTTCCAACTCTGTTCTCGAGATCTAAGCAACTTCCTTCCTTTTACCTGATCATATCAAGATTTTCAAATGCTGGCTAAGACATATTACCTAACACATTTAAAAACACCTCTCAGGGAATATAAATTTTCTACAGATACAGATACATATTGCAAAAGTTATTCACTAACCTGAATTCTACCCAAATGGAAAAGAATTATCAGGTTCACATAAATCTGTACAGGTTCATATTTTCACATTTATTCTTTGGACACTCTACTACACTGCAAAAGTCCTACAGGAAAAACTGGAGGAAGCGTTGGCCCAAATCAAAATCTACTTAAATCAAACGACCAATTAATGGGAGCCACAGGATAAGGGTAGAGTCTATAGTCCTAATCGTATGATTGATTTCATATGGAAAACATTATCCTCCTCCTCCTCCACACTGAAAACACATACATTCCATTCACCCACACATGTCCCAGTCATCATTGCAGATCCAGATGGTATGCAACTGGCCACAAAATTAGAAAAGAAAACTAATTGTACAACTAGTATTGAATGCATGAGATTAAAATCATTGAAAACTGAAAACTGTTGTGTCTGTAATCACTTTTATTTACTTTAAACTCAAGTGATATATGTAACAGCAGGTAAAAACATTTCAAAGATAAAATTTTCAAAAGTAACTAAATGATACAGGATTTTCAGTACCACACTGAAAAGAGTTACATTAATCACAGGTCTTAAGAGCTATCTACACAGATGAGTACAGATCGACCCAAGCATATCCCCACATACTCTGTGCCAGTGGGGCATGAGCCAGGTCTCGTCCAAGGCTTCACTAGCATATTCCTACCACCTTGCCCATAGTCTAGCAGACCCTACCTCTGAGCCTGGACATGAGCTACCCTAACACACCAGATGCAGGCCATACCCAGCAAGACTCAGCTGATATGTCCCTGCCTTAGCCTGGGCAGGTCTGTTTTAAATAATACTGTTTTTATGGCAATATAGCATGCAAACTGTACAAATCTCTAGTTTGTGGAAAGTAGGACTGAGAACTAAGTACTTGGAGGTACAAGATGGAACCTGGTGAGATTCTGAAAAAATACCTAGATATCTACCTTCTTCCAATTTCCAATTCCTTTTTGAATTCACCAAACCTTTGACTAAAACTTTAGGCTCCTTAATAACACTCTTAAACACTTTAAAATTATACCCAGTATGTTTACTGAAAGACATTCTTAATATGTTGCATAAAATCTTAAAGGAAAAAGATCCCTTAATATCTTAGTACTAGAAAACTATTACAGGAATTACCATATTTTGAAATATGACAACCATTTTTGCACTTCCTTATATTATTTTTCAGAGTAACAGAAAAAAAAAAAGGTAAAATTATAGCTTCTTTCATAGTCTCAGTATTTTTATCTTCTTAGTTGTTTTTGTTGGTGGAGAGGATGAAAAAGGAATAAGGAAGAGAGGAAAAATACAAAGAAAGTGGACCAGTGTAAACATGAATATTAAAACAATAAACGAACATGGACGGGTACATTTATCAAAGAATACAGGACTAAGAGGATGCAATTACTCACATTGCCTTCCAAAAGCTCCTCCAAAGAGCAACCTCGATGTGACTGCTGGTATTTTTCTTGGAAAAGTTTTCCATCAAACACCTGCCAAGGCATCAAATCATCCATTCTGAATGGAAAGCCACAGGCACTATTGGCCATCAGCAAAGTTGAAAGGCCGCGAACAACAACAGCACCAAGGTGCACACCTCTGGAGTCCACTTGTGCAAGCTGTGCACACAAAAGAAAACAAACCAAAAAAGGGAGACCTCACAAATCAGGAAATATAAGCAAACCTAAAACCACATATACCCATGCAAGCAGCAGAGGAAAGATAAACAGTCCCAAAGTTGTGACAATGATGGTCCTCTACCGAACAGTAGAATTCATCACAGGATTCTGTATCTAGGTTTATTCAATAAAATGGAAGTGAAGCTTGTTTTAATAAATACAGCATCTCATTCAAGTTTCTAAGACAGAAACAGTCAGAACAAAAATGGAAAGACAAATAAATGGCTATTCTTCATAGCATTTCTGAAGAATTAGCAGTTCCTCCCAAAGAATTCTGCTAGTAGGATGTAAAACATGAATTGGGAGTATAAAACGATGTGTACAGTGATGCACTTGACCTTCCAAAGTTTGACCAGCCAGGAAATGTTACAGCACTTAGAGATCATTTAAATTACGAGATTTGACAGAACAAAGTTTGTTGTGCCCAGGCTGTTTTTTTAAACACCCTAAAATTTCCTCTGACTGTAGTCTGAAAGTCAAATTATTTCACTTCAACGTGGATGTCTCTAGAAAAGATACTGGAACAGTGTGAGGACATCCAGAAAACACAAAATGTGAAACTCAACAACACAATTAAAACTCATGGCCAAAATAAACTTGATGGGTGTATTTAACATCCTGCTGTGGCAGAACACAGCAAACTATAAAAGCCTTGAATTCAATATGAGGAAAACTGTGATTTTAAGTATTGTGTAAACTGTACAAAGCTCCTCAGTGGGGAATGCCTCTTCCACAGTCTGTACTGGAGCAGCCTTTCAAGACCAGGAGGGATTCATAACAGTGCGGCCATCAATACTGTCATCTGTGGCAACTGTTGTACCCTTACAGTACAGTTTTCCTTACAGTATAAATTATACTAGGAATGGAATACCATTCAAAATAGTCTGGAACACAAAGGACAAAAATGTGGCTCAAGTTTGTCTTAGTCCTAACTCCTGGAGACCTGTGAAGTGTTTGCTTGAAATGCAATGGAAAGGGTTGGCCCATTACTAACAAAAACAACATCTTATATCTTGAAAGACCTCCAAAAGACTTAATGGTATGCACATACAGTACCAATACCCTATTTAAAAAAATGGCAAGTAATAGCAGACAACAGAAAATGTTGCACTAACAGATCAGAACACTTTCCTCCCTAAGGCCCACATAAAATCAAGAAATCTTTGCTACCATCATGGAGCTACAAAGCTTGAACCAAAAGAGACAAACAATAAATTATCTGGAGAATATAGCTAGATCCTGGTCAAGGACTTAGGTTTTCTGTATTATTAAGCAATGAGCTGAAATCTGTTGTATAATTTGACTATGTGAAACTGGCTTCTGTGATAGGGTTCTCAGTAACCAGAGGCAAGGGGCAGTAGGGTTCTCTTGAGGTGACTTGAAGATATGAAGTGTACCTCCACTGGCTGTTTTTTCCACTGTGCAAAAGCAAACAGGACATAGAGATAACAATACAGGCAAAAGATACCAGGAAGGGTGGCCCAGAGCCCTTTGGGAAGAACTTCTAGTGATTCCTGGAAAGGCATCAAGCTGGCCACCAGGGCACTGACCCAACACGACACTCAATATTTGAAATTCGACCAGTACAGATAACTGAAGACAACCACTGACATCCAGATAAATGCAGACAATATAAGCTAATTTGTGCACCCACTTAGGAGATGAAAGGCCCATTCCTTTTCTGACTGTGACACTTCGTATTTGAGTAAAAGAGACCTTCTTCTCCTCACCTTTTAAAACAAAAGCATTTTGGTTTTGTATGGGATCAGGCTATTGAGTTTCAGGAAGTTACTGTCTCCAGATGTAAGCTATCATTTTGTTGGCTGACACTAATAACTACATGCACACTCATAACTCTTACTCTGGCAAGCAAAGCAGGTCTTTGAAAACCATTTAACAATGCTGAAAGGTACTTGAAAGAGGAATGTGGTTTAAGTGAGCCAATATTACTGGTACTAAAGTAGACTGCAAGAGCGCACACAGCCAGTTATGTTGCATCTGAGAGATTCTTATGTTACACTAGCCAGATTGTTTCTGATCACCTGATCAAACCTTAAGACCTGCTAAGGGAATGAGTCCACATCATTACAAGCTTTAAAATGGAATCTGATTGGTCTGTGATCACACAGTGAAACTTCACAAGCAGGAAGTGCAAGGAGAAAGAACTCTGGGAATCCTCAGAATTCCCCCCCCCCTTTTTTTTTTTTTGTAAACTAATCCATCTAGGGAATTCTCTCAGAATTTATGCACCCTGGTCTTGTTCACAATGCAACAATAAACTGAACTTTAAATAACTTCCATAAAATAGAGGATTTTGACAAACAGTACAGCTTTCCTCTTAAGGTACAAGGAAATTGGATGTCAAGCTACAATTACCAGTAGAGGCCAGCAACAGCAGCACACCAACACTGAATCAAACTTGACCAAATTTATATCAATATGATTTATACAACCAATAGCCTCTTTGTTATAGATCAGTACAAAACCAGACTGAAATTCCATGTCAAACAAATCAGTATCTTCTGTCACTGAATTATCAGCAAGTACGCATCACATCAAAAGATTCAGTTGCTGAAAACAAACTTTCATGAAGAAAATTAAAACAAATATCTAAGCTGTTGAAAAGAGTAAATGCTGTCATTTGCAGCAAGCAATTTCCCTTCTTCTAATATAATGGCTGTGACTCATATGGCCATTAATTCACACCTTTTTATCATTTATTGACAAAGATGCTTATACTACCCTTTTTAATCCCACTGGTACCAAGGATGTAAAACAGCTGTCAGAACAGATTACTAATACTATATGTGAATGTTGAATGCCATCTGGACCATAAACCTTAAAATAAAGCTTTCATATCTTTATTATAAAACTAAGCACAGAACCAACCCAAATATGTGATTAATGCAATTTTCCTCAGTAACGTTACTCAAGTCAGTGCAAAATAAATGCATGCGGTTTTGCACAACAAGTGCTTAAACGAGAATCTGAAACACTGATCTTTTCAACTATACTTGAGACATACTGGTTAAGAATACAGAATAATGTTGCTGGTGACAGGTTTTACAGGTAGAAGGCTTCACTGTCTAGGGATATCAATTCAGAACTTTCCTAAAGCACTAAAGTGTCATGTGCGGGGGAGTGGTTATCAGGTAAGGCTTGTTTTTCAATAGAAATCAATATTAGCAAGACAGTGATTTCTTTATTTTAATAAGACAGGAAATACACTCACTAAAGGACAGTTTCCATTTTCCATGTCTGGCAACGGAAAGCAAAGAAAATGAAAGCACAGTGAGCCTGTAACAATGAGCCTGTGCACATGGCAAACCACAGATTTGCTCTGCCATGGGAATGCTCACAACTGCTTGGTGTCTGCAATGCAAAGACGTCACGACGAGAAGTGGAAAATTCCAAAAGAAAAGAAGGCCTGCCTTCCAGGGCATTACACCCTAGAGATTACTTTTTAGTGGAAATTGTGTCTGTTCTTTCTACTATTTTTATAAACCCAGGACCCCAGTGAATCATGTGAGATATACCCCTGTGATCCCGCTGCTGCTACTCCTGCCATCAGCTGATGACATTTGTGAGAGAGAGAGAGAGGGAGTGCGTGAGAACCGCTCCTCCTGCACCAGCTGCCTGCGCTGTGCCCCTGCTGCTGCTCCAACAGCAGCAGCTCCCCACCCTCTCAGCATTTGGGGAAAAAGATTACTTTTCCTATTTTCCAATATTAACTGAAGACTGGGAAGAGAACTCGAAGTTCACAGTCCTCTAGTATCACTGCAGCAGAGGTTAGTGACATCGTGCACAGAAGGCCTGAACTGAACTGGGTAAGCCCCCTTGAAAAGGGTGAGAGAAGTGCTACAGCACACACATCACTAATATATCTGGTTTTTTTCCTAACAGTCTGAGAAATGTCTTTGCTAGCAGAGCCATCCTCATAGACATATCATGCCTTTTTCTGCTCTAGAAAAACAGGGCTTTAGCTTGTCGACCACAAGTTCAGGCTGAGCTCTGTGCTTGTGTGCATTCTCCCTGACTGCAGCAAGACGCTTTGCAAGAAGGAAAGTGTGTGCTCCAGGAGCAGTTCGCAAATCTAGACCCAGAGACTCTATATCCTGCTGAAGAGTTTTTACTTACAGGAAGAAAATACGTAGATCTTGTCTATGAAATGCGAATTTCAAGGTCAAATTACTACTACTACTACTAATAATAATAATGTAAAAATACCTTTATGTTTTAGGGCAACACTGCTGGTCTTCCAAGACTTTGTGGATTCACAAGTGATTTTTTGATAGAGGTGTAAACTTTATCCCATGCATTTTGAAAGATGCACAACCTCCTTTCAGGAACATACTAAAAAAACCCACAACTCCTTCACCACTCTACAGTATGCAGTTCAGAGGGTTCAAATTCTGTTAAAGGATGAACAGATTCCACCACAGTCTGTATATTGATGCACTGAACATTTTCACTTTAAAACTGGTTCCCTTAGTACGATTTTCAACAACATTCTGGTGACACACTTTATCAATGAAAAAAATTTGGATTAATAATTGTTACTTAGTTGGTTTTATGCATTTTTTCCCTATCTGTTGCCTTCTGACTGTGGTTGAGGTGAATACGGAAGATATGACTACGACTAACATTAAGAAATATAAATTTTAAAAGAAAAAACTTTAAAATTACATAAGGCATTTTTATCCCACCCCCCCCCCCCTTCCTCAGCCCAGCCACCCTCTGTTACAAAAAGGAAAACACAACACTTAAGGACAGAGGATTATTTGCTAATTTCTTATTAAAATTAACAAATTGAAGAACAATAACTAAAAATCAATGAAATCTGACCCAAGCAATAATCTGAGTATTTCTCTAAATTAACCGGTTTATTTTAGATCCATTTGAACTCAGTTTATTATCAGTATACTAATTCTTACATTACCTTCCCAAACCCACCTGTATTTTAAATGATCAAATATTTAACCATAGGCAGTTTATCCTTGAGCAATAAAGGCAGCAGGTAGATCCTATCTCAGGAACTTGTCATTAAAATAGTAAGGCTTAGCTTTGCCTGGGAGAGGTAAGACAGACACATTGTGTTTCAAATATAAAGAGATAAACTGTCAACTGATGACAACTTCACTGAAGCTAAATTCACTGTAACAGAAAGTATCACTAAAAAGATTCTTTCAACCAAAATACAGACTGCTTTCTTGTATTCCAAATCTTGCTGCCTTCAGCCATTAGTACAGAATCAAAGAATCACAGAATGGTTTGGACTGGAAAGGACCTCAAGATCATCTAGTTCCAGCCCCTCATTCCCCACCAAATTCTCAGTGTGAGCTGTCTAAAGATGTTGTGCTCTGGAGCTGTATGTTCTGCTCTTCAGCAAAGATAACCTAAAATAGTGCAATGGTGGCAAACTGAAGGAGTGTTATCCTACGGAGATGGGCTGGTGAAACAGTACATTTACTTGGCATCAATCAGCTTTAAGCAACAGGCTGCTGGGAGTGTAAGTACATCACCTGCTTCCTTGACCTGGCAAATGGAGTGGGGAGAGAAGCACCAGTATTTTGAAAACATGACTAAGGTTTATTCTGATAAAAGATTACGGCTTAAATTAAGCTCTTCCTGCTTAAACAAGGTGTGTGTGAAGAAAAATGAGGACTGAAAAGAGATCTTATGAGGGCATCTGCTGCAACAGAAACTAGATAA
The DNA here is from genome assembly GCA_009867235.2 of Psittacus erithacus. Lineage (NCBI taxonomy): Eukaryota > Metazoa > Chordata > Aves > Psittaciformes > Psittacidae > Psittacus > Psittacus erithacus. The sequence goes on along the minus strand of WYDI02026884.1, from coordinate 29,974 downwards.
ACCAGTTTTTAAACACTTCTAAGGCTTTGCAGTAAATATTTACCAGTAAACAACCCAATTGTTTAGTATTTATATGTTGAGGAAAGTTTATTGACTGGATTTTATCGGGAGTTTGATGTAAAATGATACCTCTCTGTGGAACAACACTGTTATTTACATTAAGTCAAAAACTCCAAAGTAGTCATCCTAAAAAAAGCTTAGAAATTTCTTTTACCTTTAAGCACCCTCGAAAGTAACAACACAAAAGTACTACTGCTAACCAATCTGCAAGCAGATAAAAATCTTCTTCAGTTCTAAAAAGTCTGCTTCTCATTTCTTGTTTGGTTTTCAAAAATATCAGCCTTTATCAGAGCTCTTAATCATATCTGCAACAAACCCCAGCATAAATGACATTTCTGTGATGATAAGTGTCACCAGTTAAAAAGTTTAGTCCCTTCAGCTTATTTGTGCACAGTTACATACTAGACACCACACTAGCACCTGCAAAGAAACAGATTAAAATAACATTATCTTTCTTTCTTTAGCCACAACTGCCTGCCTCTGATCCAAATGATTCCTGGGCTAATCACAGTCCATAATACATGGGATATTTACAGAACATTTGCATAAATTTTGAGCTACAGTCATCTGGACATATAGAAAGGACCCACAACCCATGTCCCTTCTATAAAAGTGCATGGATTCATTAGGATTTTAATTTTTACTGTCTTAAACACATGTTCATGTTTTTCATGACAAACCTTTGAACCTCCTTACCCTTCCTTCATATAGATAATACTGAATTTATTTGGTAGCAAAATATATTTAATTTGTTTGGGACTCTGAAAACTCCCAAGATCACATTTTCTTTTCCATTTTTTTCCCCCCCAAATAGTTAAATGTTCTGGAATCATGAGAAGGGGAAATACTGGTAGCACCATCTGCCCTGCAGCTAATAAAGTTTCTCCCCGATGAAGGACAAAGTGCTAACAGACTCCTGGTATGTCTGCACCAGGAACTGATGGGCTCCTGCATGTGCTGTGTCACTGGCATCTGAAATGGTTCAGTAATTATCTGAATTTTTTTTCCCATGCCTGTAGCAATGTCTCTCTCTCACGGATGCCCTAATAACATGACGTCGCATTAAAGGTTCCTCCTGTTAGGCAATTTAAAGTGCCTTCCCCTTATCCCCAGCTGCCTATTTAAAACAACTGGCAGTAACTTACTTCTCTCAGAGACTCCTACATCTCTGTCAAATGTGGCTGAAATTAGCCAAGATATTAAAAGTTATTATGGGACATAGAGGAAAACTTCAAATGCTTGCAAAAGGTCACTTCCTTCTCTTATTACCAGTAACTTTCCATTGTAAGCCCCCAAATATCAAACATTCCACTCTGCCCTGGTTTTGGCTGGGATAGAGTTAATTTTCTTAGTAGCTGGTGCAGCGCTGTATTTTTGCTTTAATCTAAGAATAATGCTGATAACACACCGATGTTTTAGTCGTTGCTAAGCACCCTAAGTCAAGGACTTCTCAGTTTCCCATGCTCTGCCAGTGAGGAGGGGCACAAGGAGCCAAGAGAGAGCACAGCCAGGACAGCTGACCTGAACTAGACAAAGAGATATTCTATGACCATAGAGCGTCATGCTCAGTATATAAACTGGGGCGAGTTGGCCAGGAACTACCAATCGCTGCTCAGATTGGGCTGGGTATCAGTTTGCGGGTGGTGAGCAGCTGTATTGTGCATCACTTGTGATTATTGGGATTTATTCCTCTCTTTTCCCTTTTTTATTTCAATTATTAAGCTGTTATCTCAATGCATGGATTTTACCTTTTCCTGATTTTCCTCCCCATCCTGACAGGGAGGGGTGGGAGCATGGACTGAGCAAGCAGTTGCCTGGTACTTTGTTGCCAGCTGGTGTTAGACAACACCACACTCCTTTACTTTTGGACACTCACTATATATATTTCTGTATTCTACTCTACACTGATTAGTTCCTTTACCAAAATCTTTAAAATGAGGGGCTTCATTTGCCACTACCTGCAAATTGACTATACTCGTGATTTGAAGTCCTTATACAGACCTTACCTCAGCCCTTTCCTTCTCCTTAATCATAGGACTTGTCCATGGAAAAAGGTTTTGGGAGCAAAAACCCTGCCACCAACACAACCTTGCCACCAACACAACTACTCAGCAGACCACGCTTGGCTACGTTTGCTAATGCAGTGTGCCCTTTCACAGCCGCAGATTATACTGGCAAATGGTAGCTGGTTAGGCATTGCTAAGCCTGCTCAGCTTGCTGCTATCTGGTGGCCTATCTTGTGGACATTTTTTATAGTGTACTATGAAACCACTGCTGTGGATTAAGACATCACTGTGACTACAAAGAAATTTTGATAGATGGGAGTTCATTGCTAAAACTGTCCAAGGTTTAATTACGCAAGCCTAAAAATGAGGTTTTTTCCTCCCCAGAATCAGAGTAGCTATTCAAGATCTATCTAATTGTCCTAATGCATGACTATTCCCTTTCTCAAGCTGTTTTGAGTATATACTTTTTAAGAGCCTGATCCAATGAACCTCAGCAGAACTACATTAGGCAAAATTTAATATATCTGAACCTTCCAGAAATATTATGACGACTGTTACTAATGTCACGGCTGGTATATTATCATGGCTCTTCAAATAAAACTGTCATTGTGTGAAGATGGTTAGCACAGAGAAATCCAGGAGAACAAATACTGTTTGCCAGTGCAATATAGCCTTTGCTGTTTGTTGGTTTTATTTTTTCTTCTCAGGTTTCTTTGTACTGCAAAGCAGCTACACAATAAGATTGTTGATACTACAGTTCACCTTTTGAAGTGATATGGTCCAAGGTAAACAGTTTTGGCTAAGCAGTTTTCTAGCTTAAGTCCACAAGCTGAGGGAGAAAAGAACCAGTCTGCTTCTATTTCACAACAATCTTGAGTTCCAGGACAAATCAAACATGAATCAGCACAGTTGTAACACAGATGACCTATGAAAGGAACTGCCAACCTGCAACCTGTGATCAGGTGTGTTGGAGATAGGAAGAACTGATTTGTAATTAAGTTGCAAGAGTACCACTTGCAGGATACCTATTTCTTTTGGAATGGAAAACTGCCACACTTGAAAGCTGCTATCTTTTGGCGTAAGACCATCAACTCTATGTTACAGTTCAGATGAACACATACAGTGAAATTAGAGAATCCCTGTTTGGTGCACACAGCTATTACATTCAGATGGTTTTCTGAGCCATTCAAGAACTAACTACAAATAAAGGTTTTGAAGAAAATAGTATTACTTACGTGTAATATTCTACATTTTCTTGCATCAGCACTATATCAGAGCAAATTGATGTAAGCAGGGAAATGGTATATGTAAGAGTAACAGCCATTTTTAAAGGGGTACTTAAAATGAAGAAGAATGCTGTTTAAAAGAAAATACATACTCTGTAATCAGCCAAACTTTGGGATCGCAGCACTTAAGCCAGCATTGGGTTCTGCAGGCACTTTGCTGATGAAACAAGCATTCACTGACATTCCAGCCTCAGGAACTGATCCACAGCCATTTTAAAACAAAAGGTAGCCATATTATGGTTTTTTTTGGCATAAGATGCTATGCCAAAACAAACTTGCTGCAGAACCACTATGCTTTTAGCCTTCTATAACTGAAAAATATTACTTGCCATTGTTGCTAGACCAAAGCATTCCTCTGTTGTATTGAGCCTCAGTGTACAAACACAGCATACAACAATTGCATAATTTTGCTAAAAAGTAACACTGTGCAGACTGAGGGATAGTTTTTCAAAAGGGTACTGGCACAGCTCTGCTTTTATTAGATTCAGTAGCAAAGCTGTCATTGACTTTAGTAGGAATTTATGAAACTTCAGTCTTAGCATAGAATATTTTCTGCAAAGATGTATTTTTGTGTCTTATACACAGAAAGTAGATAGAAAACTATTGATAAATAGGAAATTATACTTAGGTATGTAACTGCCCTTCCTAAAACCAATACACACATAACTTTGTATTTGGCAAAGAACTGAAAGTCTTGTCTTTTATATCTATCAGAGGAGTATGTAGCAGCCTAGCTAAATGCAATATACCTTTCTTGTTAATGCGCTTATGCTTCCTACATGTGCCTGCACTGGTGTGACACTAGACACGCTGATTAGATTTGTAAACAATTAACTAAACCTCCCATAAATCATTAATTTTTGTTTTTTGAGATAACACACAACCACCTTTACACATCTAGTGTTTATCATCCCTGTGTTTTGTTTCCAGCATTCGGATAGAATTGTCTTAATGGGCAATGATGTCTTGAGGTGCTAAGATATAATGCTAGTAGGGGATGTTATAATGAGCATACATCACTTTCCTCCAAACACAGCTCCATTTCTTTATAAAAAGCTCCTTTAACCACATCTCAGCTATTGTTCAGTGAATGTCAAATGAAATAATCCCCAAAAAGAGGTGAAGGGGAAGAGAATATGCATGTGACATCAATATTAATGTTAAGAATGTATTAAAAAAAAAAATCACATTTGTACAGCACTTTTTGCTAAAGGACTTCTATTATTGCAACTACTGCTGCATGTGTGTTACAAGTAAGAACTAACACAAGAAAGAACTGAACAATTTGACAAAAGTCACAGAGAAAGCAACAAATAGGAACTGGTCACCATTTTGACTTTTAACCTCTGGACAATGATAACGTCAGTCAAGAATACACTTGAAAAGAAAAGGAACTAATCAGTTCTTAGTTAGCCTGGCTGTTTCTCATATCTTCAAGATGAACATTTCTACAATAGCAATTTGAAAAATTCCTGTACATCCTACAAAGCACGTAACCGTATGCCTAAAGGCTTGTTTTATCTTCTTTCTCTATCCACCTATAAATGGCTCATTAGGCCGTTTCAGAAACCATTTTTGCTTCTCTGAAGTTACGCACAGCCATCTGCTTCTCCAGGGAAAGCCAAGACAGATGTGCAGCTCACATTCCTGCTCAGGCGTGACAGGGGCATGCAGGCAGGTGCAGGCAGCCCTGAGCAGATGACAGGCATGCGCACGCATGCCTCCGCTTCCTGACGGCATGCTCCCTTCTCTCCCTGGCTCCAATCCCTGCACATCGCCTGCCCTGTGGGGATGCAGGTCACCCCTTAAATGCAATGGAGAGCAACCCCATCTATGCCATGCAAACACTGCCTCCAACCGTCATGTACTGCTTGATTCTTCTAACATACAATATGCAAGGAATTGAAAACTACTTACCTCGGGAGTAAACATACACTTTGACCAACACGAACTTGGCAGGAAAATGTCAGCTAATACCAGAAATTATTATTATTTTCCCTCTCTGTAATAAGTGATCTCTGATTTTTTCAAAGCTTTCAGTTTGCTAAATGTTTTGGGAGTGCTTTATTATCCTCACTATTCAACAATTATGTTTCACTTCCTGCAATATTATTAGGCATGGATTAAAAATTAACAGTAATTTTGTTATCTGAAATTCCAGTGTCTTTTACCTGAAACATCCTGAAAAATTCTTTATGCTATATAAACTCTAAAAGTATTTATAACTGAAACATTGCTGGTATTTCCTTGTTGAAACCTTGTTAATAATGAGCTACAGGGCAGTAAAAGGGGAAACTCACAAAAAAGCACAGCAAATTTACACAATTATTGAGGAAAAATGCAACATCATCCTCCACAAAAGGAATAGAAATCCTCTCTTTTAAGGCTCTTGTTCACACCCTTTCCCAAAATTTTCTCCATAGGCAAACTGAATCCAAATACATGAATGTATTTTTCTCAGAAGGTACGAGCTGATCTAGTCATGCTGGGGTTTGTATTTGTGCCAATGACACATAACAAAATTCACACAGCTATGTGAATTCTGATACTAGAGTTTATGTCAACTGTAAAAAATGTTCAGGGAAATACACTGTAATAATACTAACAAATATACCAAATTTGGTAAAGAAGAAAATGGGGGAGAATGGGACAGAACAGCAATTTTGTCTGGAAGTTGAATATGTAAGCCTAAAAAATATTTTTTATATGTTTATGAACCAACAACAGCAAAGAAATAGAGAACCAGTTGTCCATGCAACAGGACCAAGAAAACTTGAATTTCTTCAGAACTTCAAAAGATGCTTATGAAAATAGTCGCAAATGTAGAGATGGGACTTTCAGCAAATGCTGTAAGCACTGAGTAACTTCAGCTCCTGAGATATAATTGTATTTGCACTGATTTTTGATCCCTGACATTTCCAACACTCCGCCAGTTACAATCTCACCTGTCATTTTAAAACCACCTTTCACAGACGCAGATGTTGTGGGATTACAGATCCTGACGCAATAAAGTATTTGACAATGCATCTGAATTCCACATTAGTTAATACTAATGTACATCACAGAAGCAGGTCTTAAATATGTAAGAGAGGTTTATTTGTGAGATCTTTACAATATTCTTACCTGCATTTTCCATTTAACTCAGTCCAATTAGACTTTAAACAAATATTTATTAGGAAACAGTCACACAGGCACAATAAACACACTCCCTGGGGAAGAAAGGATTTTTTTTTTACACAATTATATTTTGAAAAATACAGATAACTCACAAAGGCTGTTTGGAGTCTGTCTTAAAAGTATCCCATCTAACGGTGTTGACAAACTTATCTTGGGCTGCCAAATAGGTCAGAAGATTGGAATTCTGGAATGTTCAGAATCTGGGTATTATTTATGCTTTTCTGTCCGCAAGGCAATAGACAAAGGATATCAAGTTTAAAAATACAGAACAGATTTAGCAGAATCTTTCTGAAATCTGAGGGACCCAAACCAAGATACCTACACCCTGCTCTAAAACATTGTGCTTTTTCATATGAATGTGGCCAAGTATCCTTCAGAAAAATATTCAGAGAAAAAATCTTGTGTAATATTAGTATAATGCTATCAAGCTAATTTTGCTTCCACGACACTGTACGATACAAAATAGTTGAAGATTCCATGAAACTACAACTCTTGCTAAAGCTATTTCTGCCCATCAAGCTAGTTAACTAGTTTGCCGAGTATTTGTTTCATTATTATTATTATTATTATTATTCCAAAAGCTAGGGGAGATTTAGGTTAAATATAAAGAAGAAGTTCTTTACTGCAAGAGTGGTGAGGCACTGGAACGGGTTGCCCAAAGAGGCTGTGAATGTTTGATTCCTGGGAGTGTTCAAGGCTAGGTTTGATAAGGCTTTGAACAACATGGTCTAGGGGAAGGTGTCCCTGACCACGGCAGAAGGGATGGAACTGGATGATCTTAAGGCCCTTTCCAAACCAACCCATGCTACGATTTTATGATTCCAAGTAATACTTAAAACACATTTTGTAAAAGTTCATTTGCAGTCAAATTGCACACACTCTCTGGAGCTCACCCTTTAAGATCTAAAATGACTGCTCATCTTGTATCAGTAATACTTTTTAAATAACTGAAGGCATTTGAAAACTTGAAGGAATACACTTCAGCGCCTGACTTTCTTATACCTCATACACAACCAAACTGTTCCTTTTACAAGTGGCACAAAAGATGTAATTACTTCAAAGCAGATATTCTGGCATAACTGGATTATTTTTTTTTTTTTTTTATGGCAAAGCTATAAAGGGCTTGCAAATGCCATAAATTCCAGCAGTGATATTTATGTCCTACCATGCATCTGCTGTTAACTTTGAGTTCATATTTTCTGACATACATTTCACTTTTAAAAGCATTTAATTGGACCCAAATTTCACCTACCAATTTCCAGGTATATTTCCTTTTTAACTGAATCTTTCCATCTCATCTTTGGCCACGACTATCAGAAAAGATATGACTCGCAGCTTTGTACCTCCAATACAATTTTCTCATATATTCACGTAATTAGAAAAATCTTAGAAAAAATGTTCTTGTGTTTATAAGTCATTATGGTCTGTCCTGTCTGGCCAGTATTTTACATGCGTTACAGGTAAAGATGAACTACGATTGCATTTGTAAACAACCAGGGCCAGCACAATACAAGAAACAAGATTGCAAGCATGACTGCTAGTTTCTCCGTTTCTCAACAATGGCCTCAAAGTTAGACTGATGGCTCTCTGGGCTTTTTGCCAACACCACACACCAAATTAAAATAGAAAGGAGGGAAATAGGCAACCTGGGGTCTAAAATTTAATTCTGACTTTATGTATACGCTCTATGGGAGGCCTGGGCAAAACAGAATGTTAATCTACCATATAAGGGAGGCACAGGGCAACTAGGGGGAAAAAAGATACATTTTGGCAATTTGAAACTGTCAATCTCGAAAACTAATCAAATCCTCACATATAAACATTATGTTATTCTCAGAAAATAATATTTAATGTGAGGTTTTGTTATATGCCCACAGCCCACTTTCTTTCAGAATGAGTTAAACCATGGATTTTTCTGGCTTTAACCCACTTCATTCAAACCATGAATATTTATGTTTCATAAATTTGCAGGCTTATGGATCTCATTAACTATGAAATATGGATACTATATCAGAAAGTAGATTTGAAAGTGAGGATGAAGAGAACTTTTCAGCCTTATCAGCAGAACAGGCTCTATTCACATTTTCTCTTATACTTCACAGTGGAAGTTCAGTTTTCCTTTGCTAAAACATATTTGCTAATGGACTCCTTTGTAGGAACAGAATATTTTTTTTTATCAAATCAATGTTCTTCACAGAACTGTCTACAAGGAGTAAACATTTTTTCCTGCATTTAAAATAATAATATAGTGTTAAGTCCAAAACTGCAAATGAGCAAGCATATTCAGAAAATTTTGCAGACGCTTACTAAGTTTAACAAAACTTCCATGAAAGCTCAGTTATTAAGTTTTAGGGATCAAGTTTAACTTCTCAGTGGAGAATAACAAGTATGGTAAACAGACTAAACTATTCCTCTATTTTCCTACTACAGAACCAATATATTAATCAGATATGTGCTAGTGTAATCAGCTGCACCTGGATCCTTCAATTTTAAACACAAATACATAGAAAATTAAGCTGTTAAATACCTACTGGTATCATATTTACTAATTATTAAAATAACAACAGCATAATTCAATTTTGTAAAACTACCACATAAACATAGTAATAAGTAATGCCAGTTTAAGCTATTCTGAGATGGAATCATGAAAAAGAGATGCTTGAATTACAGTGCTCAGAAAGCTTGCTTTACTGCTCATTATTTTTAGAATATTTTTATAAATTATTCTATTAATCTCTGGTCTATCCAAGAGAAAATTCACAGGACATTATCAACTTCATTTACACACCACATTTCAGAAGCACAGAAACAAGAAATAAACCACTTTTTACTCTTCCTGTGAAGCGAGATAAACCTCATTTGAATCTTCAACTTGATCCAGGTGCTACCACAAAATTACAGGCGACATATATAAAGAAAAAGAAGTATTTTTATGATAATTAATACAACATAACATCTTCTCTTAATATAGCTTGACAAGCCATAGATACACAACCAACCCAGAAACAGCAACTGTTCTCCTCTAGGAGATCCAGGTCATCAAAACACAGAAAGAGAGGTTAATCTGAAAGCAATGGGGGAAAGTTCTGAAACTGTTATCCCCTATTCACAACCTGGGAAAGTTACAAAATTTTGTGAACGGCTTTGAATTAGTAGAATGACTGCTGATAAGCAGTATACATGGATTAATATTACATGTTCAGATACAACACTCAGATTTATAATTTCATAAACCACAACACAGATGAATCACACAAAGACATTTAATTCAAACAGAGTAAACTTCCAAGCACTTCAAACATTTGCTTTTGCTGAATGACTGTCACAACAGACTTGATAAAATGATGATACACTCAATGTTAAGTGCAACACTGTGCAATAATGTCTTCAACAGAAATAAATCCTATGTTTTTGCTGTTTTCCATATTGCCTTCAACTCATTGCTTCTTTTTTGTTACACTGACCTAATACTTGATCAGCTGCAGAACAAATTTGTGATCAGTTATGAAAAAAATCATAGGAGACTGGACTTTTCCTGTTATTATGAATCAAATAACGAAATGGGAATCAGACTGGTTTTGTTATTTTGGCCCCTGTGCACTAGAAATGAATGAATAGTAACGGGAGTGGTTGGGTTACCAACCACAATCAACAAAAATCAACAAAAAGTGCAACCAACAAAAAGTACTTTTTGCCATCAACAAAAAGTACTTTTACAGCTCTTAACATGGACTTTTCAAAGTAACAAAGAACTTACAGGAAATATGAGGATTTTCAGAATGAAAATGTGTTAAGGTTCCAATCATTTCTAACCCTTTCCCCCTTACTTTTAAGTATACCTACAACTCAAATAGCCATTGACATGTGCAGTCTGTGCTGTAAGCTGCTAATACTTTGAATACAATCACAAGGTATGAGATTGAAAATACTCTTGTATAATTAAATACGCAACAACAACTATTTAGATGTTTCTACTGCAATAACCATCTAGGAACCTGCTTTTCCACATATGGATTCAAGAAGATAGGAAACAAAAAAAAGAACGAGATTGCAGAGAGTATATAAAAATATTAAAAAGAACTCCTGAAAAATTATGGAATAGTGTGATATAAAAGGTATTCGCTACATTGGGCCACATTAGGTAACGACATTTTTTCTGCTTTAGTTTCTGTTATGTTTATGTTCTCCCATGAGTAGTAGTACTAAACCTTATGTGATATAGTGATTTTCATACAAATTATGTCCCAAAACACTATCCTTGGGAAAAAAGAATGAAGCAATGTTGCATGACAGGATTCACCATTACAAATTTTCCATCAGCTGGAAGTCTGGAAGCCAAGTCAAGAAGGAATCCGAGAGGACTGCAATCACCAGAGAATGTCCTTTGTATTTTATTTTTTTTATCTGATTAACAAATGTAGGTATTCATATGAACTGTAGCACATTAAAAGCCTATATATTTACCATGACCCTCAGTCCTTGTATCTGAAAAAAACATAGTGTAGAAGAATTTCCTGACAAAATATTTATCCCACAGTTACCATTAACATTTTATGCTATTCAATTAATCCAGTCCATACCTGCAAACTTGCCAGTTCAGCAGCTGACTTCCCTTTGAGGCAGAGAATGAGTGCCACAAATGCATTTAAGTCCTCCATAGAAAGGCTACTGACCTAAAACAGATGGCAAAATAACACATTATCTGAAAGCTCTGAAGAGGAACTTTCTGAAAACTGATGCAAGCACATCCAACGTAAATCAACAACCTCATGAAATTATGACCCCCATGAATACATCATCTAAGAAGACACTTATAGGGAACAAAATACTTTCACAACTTGAATGAAGCACATACCCCAATACCTGTGTAGAGTGTGTACACATGGATTTCCACACACCAAACAAAATGCCTACCCTTCATGTATTCCCTTCTCTTCGCTTGGAGTTTCTTAATGACAGGGAAATTCTTCATCTCCATAACACTAAGCATAGTAAAAAACTGAGATTTAAAAAAAATATAAATTGCTTTATAATCAAGACCCAGAATGAAAACCACCTCAGTGAGCCACAGACGTGACCACCCTTAGGATTTTTTTCAAAGGCTTACATGGTTATCTGTCGGAACCTTTAAAAAATCTAAAATATTTCATTTACTTTAAGCTAAATTTCAGATTATAACAGAACATATTTGGACTCATTTAAGGTTTCAGGCTGCATACTTAAGTTGGAAGAAGTCAAAACTAAACCTAAAATGTTCAAGGGGAAAAACACAAGGAAAAATTCTAAATTCGCATTAACAGTGCACTCTAATATTTCTATCAGAAAAGGAGAATGGAGGCATTTACTGCTGTGAAAAAGCATTCCGTGATTCTACAGAGGCACATTATCAACTCAGGAGAAACACAGTGCCTCTAGACCAGCTGGGTTGATTCCCTGACAGTACCAATCCATTTCTGATCATTTGCTTTCTCTACCAAGAACACTATAGATTATACATGTGCACCAGGACCAAAGATCTGTTACAAATATTGGGGCTATAAAGAGGCCTCTATGCTTTATCCATAAAGCATTACAATTCTTTATCAGCTGGAACCTGAGGGAAGGTTTCTGTTGCAAAGTGCAGAAATGTACATTGTGGTCTTACAGTAGTTAAAAGGTTGCCTAAAACTCTGCACTTACTTTCTTTACTTTTGGGGAATGTTGTGTACATCCCATTTCAATCTGTTAAGAGTTTCTATCAAGGCTATTAAAAATCAAAAAGTGACAGAAAAAATGAAGGAGATAAAAATAAACAAAAAAAAATGTAGATAATAGAAAAAGAAAAAAAAAAAACAAACCCCAAAACCAACAAACCCAAAACCAAACAACAATGAAACAAACAAGAAAGCCCCAAACAATAAGCAGACATCTAGAATTACATTTAGTAAGAGTGACCCATTCTTTCCTGCTCAAGATAAAAATTATTCAATCATTACTGAGAATTCTTTTTTAAATCATACCTTGCTGCTTGTCCCACTGTAAAATACTTTCCCTTCTACAATGCTGTTAAAATTTGCATCAAGCACACGAATGTGAGGGGTATCAGAAAAGCTTCAAGCATTCTAAATGCTTCTTGGTATTCATTAACTCCACCTGGCTGCTAAGATCTGATAATGGCCCTACTTTACCCTGTATTTGAAGTCAGATGTTAACTTTGTGTAGATGGCAACAAGAGAGGTTTACTAAACCTTCACATTGTATGCACTGCAATAACAGAAAAAGTGACTTTCATCTACAAAACAACCTTAATACTTGCACAACTGTGTCCTAAGAAAAATAAGTCCAAGACTGCTTGCAAGTACAACAGCAAGGAAATGCCCCTAACACAGCAGATAAGCCAAAAGACTTACAAATACCCGAACACTTCTTTAGAGAAATATTTATTCAGTCACCGAAGTTGATGGGTTATCTTAGTTTCATTGTCAGATTTCTTCCAAAACTGCAAGAGCTTGAAAGAGAAATTTCCCCTTTCTTTGCAGGCTCCACAGTTCGGTATTTGAATGAATGAATTTCAACAACTTTAAAGACAGACCTATTATTTTGTAATTTTTTCACTATTTCTGTTCTTAATTTGGAGGATATTTGAAAAGAACCCTCATGGAAAAGATTACTCTTCAAACTGACATTTTCTTTACATTGCTAAGATTTATTTCACATTTTTTCTTGTTGGAAAAAAACCCAACAAACTTGCATCTTAAGTTTTCATTAAATACTTGCACATGAATTTTGAGGAAGCCAGATGGGTAGGTCAGTATGCTGGCTCCTGCAAAACTTAGATTAGATGATAAGTAATGACATTTTTAAGAAGTATACTTCTCTCTTGCATGAACTGAAGGAAGTGATGTTAGGCTGCTCCAAGGCAACCTTCAGTTGCTCATCTTAAATCACCTTTGGGGTAAAAATCTGCCTTCCTTCTCTAATATAAATGTAAGACTAAAGTGTTAAGTAAAGACAAGAATTAGGCCACAGTAAGACAAACATTGTTTTCTCAGCTATAAAACAAATGGAAGCAGTATGGCTAGCTTGAAAAGTGGATGCTGGCACTCTTGCTTTCACATTTTCCTTTCAAATGCCCAAGAAAACAAATGGACAACGAAGCAACAAATAAAACAACTCATCAGTGAGAAACATTTTAATCCAAATCAGTTCCCTAGTCTGGTTCACAGGGTAGACTGTATCAGTGAAATTCAGAGGGCAGAAGAGACTCACGAAAATGGAACAGGTGTTGAGAAACTGGCAATGCCATGAAAAACCTTCCATGAAACTAAGTCCATTGCATGTCCTCTGCTATTGCTATTACTAAGTCCTCTGCTATTATTCTTACTGAAAATATCAGCTGCAAAACTGTTTTCATCTTTGTTTTTAGCATTCACCATTGAAATACTAAGTTCCAAAAACAAATCCCTAACAAGCTGGGGTTTTTTCCACTTTACTAATTATGCTGTGATCAAGGCTCAGTAAATCCACATTTCTGTAGCTGTTCTATCCTGTTACTCTTCTTCTTAATCCCACTAAAGAAACCCCTCCAAAATACAGTAATCATACACAGTAATCATGAAAGGTTATACGGGATATTACAATAAATAAATGAGTGAAAATAGATAAATGAAACTATGGTTTCATATCCAAATACAAAAAACACTTAAGAGTAATTTAAAAGCTAAGTGTATGATACGCATCTTGCTGAATTGAAAACGCAAGCCATGAAATTATGTTTAATAAATTTTATCTTAAAAAAACTTTCCATTTGTATTCTGCTATACAAAAAATAATAATTAAAAAAAAGAGCTATATAGATAATTTGTATAGTTCCCATATGTACTTCCTCAATGCATCATCTAAGTTTGAGCAAACTTGTAAAAAGGAAGAAGAAAGGCAAAGTCAGGGAGAACTTGTTGTCATGCAACATACACCAGCATAAATCTGTTGTTGAGGGAAGCAAAGTCTGAGAGAAAAACAAACCAAAAAACAAAATGCAGTTCAGTGTAAGGAAAAGTACAACACAGTTTATCAGATTAGATAAAGGCATTATAATTTTCTCATCCTCAAAGAGGAAAATCTTCTTGTGAGATCAACACTTGAAAGGTGGCAAGTACAGACAATATATTAAATACCTAAGAGAAATGTAAATAATGAAGTAATATTTTATTTCACCTAGTGTTCCTTTTTGTTACAATTAAGGTAGTCTGCAGGCTGGCAAATGCCTGGAATTATAATAGAACTGCTACCTAATGATCCCCTATTACTCAGAATTTAATGAGAAGAGCCATATCCTCAATTCTGGCTTGAAACTGAGTAGATTGGAAAGATGGTGTGAAAAAGTAGTGACAGCTGACTAAATATTTATATAGTCTGTTGGCACAAACTGCATAGTCACCTGAGGGAATGTCTTCTTTCCATGACACAAAGGAAACACAAAAAGAGAAGCTTTAATTTGCAAACAGGACCACAAATGTTGGAGAAATCCCTCAGTTTATACCCTCTCTGTTAAACTGCCCAAGGGGCTTTGTCATGGGCATGTGAAAGTTATGATTAGCTACTAAAAAACACAAGTGTTTCTGGAACAGGATGACACATGTTAAATGGAGTAATTAAAAATACTGTAATGCAGTATTATTATACTTGAGCATCTATGCCTATGGTAAAGATTAACAGAAAAATCCAGCACAGACTAGCAAGAAACAATTCATTAGTCAATCACATCTATCAGGTATGACAGCTGAAGAAAAAGCAACTGTCCCAGTTACCTGCATCATAAGATAGACCAGCAAGCAACAGAATGCTGCAACAGGTGCTTCTAGACCTTGGAGATATTCTATCCCGTCATGAAGGTGAAAGCATGCCAGAAATGTACTATATCGCTGCTTTTCCACATCAGGTCCTTTGGCAAACCACAGTGTTTTCAAATTAGGTGTTCCACCTACAAAAGAAATCCATTATTCTATCTTGGCAGCAACAAGATAAAACATGTCTACCTCATTACAATCTGAAAGGAAACAACTGATCTGCTCTTGGCACTTGCAATGACAGAGTTGAAAACGAAATGTATTTGACAAAACTTGGCATTTGGGGAGAAAAAAAAAAAAAAGGCCTGTAATTTAAACAAGTTTTATTGAATACGGGCATGTTTAAGCAGAGAGGGCTGAATTCAATTGTTATAAAGATACAGACGACTTTGAGACAGCAGGCTTTTAGTCCTTGCAAAAAGTCTGCCTACTAGTGTGTGCTTTCCCTTGGGGGTTCACAGTATTAAATAAGGTTAGGTTCATCATAAAACAGCGATTCAGCAGAAAACGACCATACGTTTCTTTTCTCTCTTCCTCTCTCCTAGAGCTAGCTTTATCAGGGGTCCTTGAAGGATCCTCACATTGCTTCCCTAATAATCACCTGTTTTAATGAACAACTGGTCACCTATGGCATTTGCTGGCAAACACATTCTACACAAAACACTGTGCTTATACGGCTCCTCTGCACTAGGCTCCAGCTTGGGAACAGAAAACAAGGCTCCCTGGTATTTTGCGCTCCCTAGGCTGCTGCATAGAACACTGTTGCAAAAACATATGCAAAAAAATTGCCATCAGTTATGTACAACGTATCTTCCAGACCTCCTATAGTATCATTCACAGAGGTCTCTAAATCCTTAATATTTATCCCATGTTGCTATCCCCCATCTTATGAATTAATGCAAAATTTGCTCCCCATTTAAATTACATTTAATCTGTTATGAAAATAAACCCTAATGCATGTGAAATAACAGAACAGCTATTTATGCCTAAGAATCCCAATTAAAGACAGAATCCTCCCATAAAATACTGCTGCTTCTGTAGTTAAATAAAATGAGGTGTGAATTTTAAATGTGGACTAATTAAGCTACATTTGGTAACACCTTTTCCTTTTTTGTGTGACAGGCAGCAGCTGTAGCCCAGTTAGGAACACTTGGTGATAATAAATGGTTAAAGTGACAAGGTGCTGAAATCTACATAGACAATGTTTATTTAGCTAAGAAAGCCCATTAACCAAATGGTACTAATTCTTTGGAGAGGGGGAAACTAGAAGATAAGAGTTCTCTTTTTTTCATCTCCGCGATGGATGTTTCCTTTACTGTTTTTAAGTCTAACTCTCCCATCAAAAGTTTTAACCATGTAAAAAAACACCATCATACGATCATAAGAGATTCAAACCTTCTTTTACAGGGAGATGTATATATTAAGAAAAAATACCAGTTGCTTGATTTGAGTTAGAAATACATGTGAGTGATAACATAAATAATGGCAGTGAGTGGTCCAGTATAGACAGCACAGTAAGGCTCAGATTACTGGCATTGATACTGGCAATTGCTCCTTTAATAAAAGAAAAACAGCGACTGATTTCCAGGAAGAACAGCAAATATAACATGCATAAAAACAGAGCAAAGCCAACTTTTCCTATCAAGGCTAAGCAACTTTAATGTGTGAAACAATTTTTATATACATAAACTCATATAGTTGTGATGGTTTCTGCTTTCTAGAAGCTTCCCAATCAGCTGCATATGAAAAGATATGCCAAGAATCAGTTAAAGGAAAGCACTCTTTCCATCTGTACAGCTGTTTCTTTTAAATGACTTACATCCAGGGGTATACCTAATAATAGAATCTTTCTTTTTCCAGAATAAAACCGTGAACCACATCAATAATCAACACTACATATCTATGTAGAGAGAGCTCAACAAAAAATTCAGGACATCTTTTCTATAAACAGTTTCTTACTCTTTCAGAAACAACATCTACTTGCGCCTGGGAAAAAGAGGCACTGATGAATTATGAGTTATTTACTCTGGGAAAGAAGACTTGATGCAATCTCCTCTTGGAACATACCAACCAAAAGTGTTTTTCTGAAAGGATTTCTTCTACAAGTAATTAAATTTCATGTAATAACCAAGATCAATCCATTATATTAAACCTTACATGAAAGATAAGTAAAATAAACGATTACGCTATGTTAAATGACTCTCCTATCATGCACTGAAGTCAACAAGAGATCTAAGATTCCTGTACAGTAGTTCTCCAAAACTGTTCTCTGCTTTAGTTACTTCATTATACACTTCACAGCAATTAGAAAATTGCTAAGAGATATTTACTTACTAAATTAACCTAAAAACCCCCCAAAACTAAGCACCAAAATGGAAACAGAATTAAACATACTAGATATTTATAACTGATATACCTTACTGTAAAGATCAGTCATGAGAAAATTATCATTCCTACCAGAGTTGTAGAAACCATACGTTCCTATGAATTACAGAGAGAATCTCAAACACTGCATATGCTTATGGTCATTCTTAACATGCATAAAACTGTGAAAACTGTAATCAGTACTATGTAAACTGTAGTCCTTGGGAACTCCAAGAAGAGCAGCACCACAAAAACCTCCACTGGAAATCAAGAGATACTACTTGCCTAAACACAAAAATGGATAAGCAGCAAGTTAAAAGAAAAAACATTATTTTTTTTCCCATTTTCCTTTTTACTCACACATTTAGAGACACTGTCATATAGAAAGCATCATGATAACATGAGCACTTCAAGGGAATACATAAATATTTCATTTGTTTGAGCCTCAATTCCTGATTTATGAATATGCAATGTATGCAAAGTTGTGGAATGCATTAATACTAGGATATTATTAAACTCAAGCCTTATACAAAGGGGATCCTCACATATATACCAACTTAAAACATGTCATCATTGTGTATACAGATATAAAAAGTATAGTATCAACTATTCATGTGTAGTTAAAATAATGACTATTGAAATTCCATTTTATAACACCAGGAACAGAACTTTTACACTTCATTGCTTTACAAACTCATGTAAATACTGAGCAATAAAAATAAGTTTATAAAAATGTACTTGCTAGGAACACTGAACCTTAACTTATTAACAATTGTGGATAGTTTTAAAGATGCCATAAACCCAAATGCCAATTAAATCTGACCTTTAAAGAAGTATTTCAGAAACTGCGTTTTGAACATAAGCATATTCATGACATATTCCCGTAAGACGCAATGATTAGAGTAGTGAATGTACATCCAGAGTCCTGTGGTATGAAGCTACAATATCCTACACATTTTCAGAAATAAAATGAAAACTGGAATCCACACAATTCTGTAAATACTTTAAAACTTTTTCTGTTCCATATAAACTGCACATGTAACAAATAGATCTGCTATGTTCACAACGTATGGATGTTGAACAGTATTTTCTTGGATCACAGGCCTTCTAACAAAATTCATTTCTCAGAGACATTTTTATCAGTTAAGTGCTGCTCTGTCAATGTATGGGTAGCATAACGATCACATTCATTAAACTGAAAAGAAACATTCTGGAAGAGAAGAACAGAGAGAAGGCAAGCAAGCACAGATGCCAATTCAGAAGACTATCTCTCCAAAAAATATATATATATACATAATACACACTGTATTTTAAATATATTTTATTATCTTACAGCCTTTAGGATTCAATATTTCATTTTCAAGAAAAGCTAACATTGAATCTGTTGCCCACAAGCTTTTCAGTGGAAGGCAGTTCTGCTGGTTTATACACACACACACACGCGCACACACACACACACACAAATCAGTGGGAATTCTACCTTTTTAGGGTTTTTTTTACATCAGTGCAAAATTCAAGATAGTTACGGTTATGTGCATTGCAGTTTGAAGTTCAGATCAAATATTCTTTCTTCAGACTTTTAAATCTAAATCAAATTGAATAGCCAGGATTTCCCATGTATTCGCAGCACATTTGTGAAGTAGTTGTGATGATGAGGTTATATTTTCCCCAAAAGATAAAGCAGAGCCTCCCCAGATTAATTGCACCTGTGACTTTTTAAATAGTTTCTGGTAAGGTTTTTCCTCTTTTTGCGTAACCTGATCTTGATTGACAGCTTTGAACTCTAACTTCCTATAACAACTTCTTTAAATTTAGCTCTTAATATGACCCCTGTCTGAAAAATCTGATGCGCTGTTGAGAACCTTATTTGGTGAACTAGAAAGTCCTGCTGTGGAAAATAAAAGATGCATGAGGGAATGTAAGGCATACTAATATGGACTGTAAAAATTTTAGAAAAATATTTGCGCACTGAAGGAATGACAACAGAGCACTAAAAATAAACACTACAAGTCCTCCTCCCCTTTTTTAATAGTCTGCTTGAACAGCCTTTCATTACAGAGTAAGTAAAGATTATGGCTGAGAAGATGCTGTTTTTATAAACCCTTCTTATGTGGTTGCTATAAACAAACACACAGAGTGATTTTAAATCCTGTTTATTGTCAACATAAGGGTGGGTTCTACGTGTAGCATGTTTGCAGAGCAGTAGAACCAAAGTACATAAGACTAAGTGGATTCCTCTCCAGCAAGAGGAAGGTACTACACTATCTGTGAAGGAAAAATTCACAACAAATAAAATATATTTGCCATGCAAACTGAAATGCAACTACCTAGTCATGTTTATACTATGTTGGGTTTTGTTCGCTTGTTTTACAAATGCATGTTACCAGACCACTGTATGCTGAAATAACACAGTTGAAAAGCACAGACCAATAAATTTTTACCCTGCATATTCATATCCATTTGGAAAATTTCACAGCAATTTCATGCTATCATCAAGTCAATTAGATAAACACTCTTTTCATATTGTATCAGGGTACTGGACAGTGAAACTACTGTATATCAAATGAAACCTTGTTTGTACTTCGTCTATATAACTCATTTCTTTCCAGTTTCTTTCAAAAGGATTTTGAAAAGGCTGATATCTAAAGATCAATTGGTTTTCCTTAAGCCTTGAATTTGAAGACTCTTATTAAATATACAAGTTTCAAATATGAAGATAAATGTACGATCTTCGGGTATCTTAAAAAAAATTTACTACAATTCTAGAAAATGAAAACCAAGTAGGTTCTAAAGCAATCCCTAACAAAAAAAAAAAAACCCAAATAAAAAAACCCAAACCAAACCACAAAAAAAACCAAAACCCTAACCCAGCAAACCCACCTTCTTTTAAACCTGGATTTAGACTAGATCGGAACAAGAACTGCTACAAAAAGCTCTGGATACTGAAGAAAGAAGCATTGGTAATTACTTTCAAAAAGTTAATAGATAATAATTTTTCTTAGCAAGATATCAACGGTATTGTGTATCAATGGAATTAATTAAATTCATATGAAAGACTAAAATCCTCTGAGCTCCTGACCCACATAAAAGCAGATGACCAAAACCAGCGAGCACTGCGACAGTAGAGATAGAGGGGTTATGACTAGAACAGCACGATCAAATGAACAATTAAGACAATTTTCTTTCTGAAATAGCAAAATTGATACAGTATTGTTTACTTCCTGTCCTAAACTTGCATTGCATGATACAATTTAGTGACATATACAGTGCCCAATCTTTTCACTAAAGTGTATGATACTTCCTTGTAAACATAACACATTCCATTAATTTAATTAAGAGCGTTCATGTGTCTTTTACCAAAGGAAAGAAGATAAAAGACACACAAAAAACTTGATGCTTAAGACAGTAGAAAGCTTCAGTAGCCCAGTTATATTTTTACTGAAAGTTGGATTCTCTTTCTGGGTTGTCACAGGTGATCTAAAAATGACCCTTTTTATCTTCTCTGCCAGTCTTCTTAACACATTCTTGCAAGCAGCTTAATAGAAGAATTTTCATATAGCCTCACGTACCACTTATCCCAGCATCAAAGCAGTATTTAGAACCTCTGAGAAATTGTTTGCATTTTAGAACTGATGTTTGAATTAGCACTGGATTTAACAGGACATCGTAATAACATGTAGCTCAAAGCTGAATCCTGTTACAATTACATAGGGTAATTAAAAGCAATTACAGGCATGCAGCATTTCTACTTTAGCTCCTTGCTCTCCACAGATGCTTTGGATTCCATACCAAACATGTGATGATGGATTGCCTAACCTTATTGTAGTGACAGCATTATTTCAGTTCAGATTTAAACACATTTTATTCTACCTGGAATAGGCTGTACAGGCTGTATGAGCTCTGGCTGTTGGAGAGGATTTCCAGAATAGACAAACCACTCTTTCACGAAAGAATAGGCTCCACCTAAAAAAGACAGAATTGGATCAGTAAGTCAAATGCAAGTATTGACACTAGTGTAAAAGTTGGAAGCAGTAGTGATCAAGATTCTAAAATAATGGAAGGCACTTGAAGTTACTTATTTGCTCAGCTTCTTAAAAAACAAATAAAAAAATTAGATTAGCATCTTTGTGACAAATGATCAGAACAAATGAAGGAACTTTGAAATATGCACTATAAACATGAGTTTGGAGTTAGGAACTGGAGCCATAAATGTAAGTACTAGTCTGTGGAAAACATTGTAAAACGGCTTATAGCCAATTTTAGGCCTTCCCATTTCAAGGCAGTTCAGGAACCTATGGAGGCATCTGACATAGCTTAGGGACCCACATGAGCTACCTCAGTCTCTCTGGCTATCATACTGCCACATATGCAGTCAGTCCTTAATAAGATTCTCCTCCCAACTTGCCCTGACATTTCCTGTGTCAGGGTTTAAGACAAAATCTTTGTAAGGCCTTGATGGCAATTTGAAAGCTGACAGCAATGGAGTCATCCCACCGTCAGATGCAGAGCTTTTACAGCCCATTGTTCCAGACCTTTTATCTAGTATAAAGGGATTGTTTATGCATAATAGCTCAAGTGGTTTCCTACCCCCTAACTTCAACTCTACCCCGCCCTCCAATAAAGAGTAGGGAGCCTCTTAAATTAAAAATTTCACTGCTTGAGTTGTGCATCTAACTACTTGATGCTTAGAGAAGGAAAAAAAAAATAAAAAAGGAAAGAAAATACTCTCAGAAAAAACTAAAACATTTAAGAATTTTTGAAATGCAGCCTACCTAATTTCCAGTAGTCAGCTCATAATCATTCCAATGCAAGTCACCCTTAAAAAACCCTAGAATAATTATCGTTGTTATAAATGGTGCTTCTGCATTCTGTACAGATATTACTTATGGTAACCTTGTCATAGTGCCCTAACTTTCCACTCTCTGTAGTCTGGTAAACAGTACGAAGCAGACAGATTTAGCTAGTCCTGGGCACTTGGAATAGTGTTTTCAAATCTTTTTCAGGCAAATCTTAAAGCTTTCTCACCCTTGTCACTTTCCAGATTCACAGAGCTGTATCTAATTCCTTCCAGCTCTCACCCAGCGCTGAGGCCACTCTTTACAATTTCTGCCTTTTATCATCAATTCCAATCACCCTGCACTTTATTGCACAACTATTTCTGATGCCACATTATGAACCCTAATGAAAAACTTCACCTAGCTTAAAATAAACCAAACCTCTCCAACACTCTCCTTCCTTTCCCTCCACTACCCAAAAAGTTCAGTCACATTAATTTCCTGATCTCATTCATTGCTCAACACTGCAAATGACTGTTGGCATGAATGAATGAGCAGAAATTCCTCAGATGGAGTTCTAGTGTCAGGGATAAAAGAAGCAAGGGAGAAGAACACAACAAAATCTCGTTTACAGCCCTGCTTCTTCTTCCTTCCCCATTGACCTGCAGCATAAACTCACAATAAAGGTAAGGGGCTAAAGAACCAACTGCTGGACTCTAAGGGACAGCATTACACCTGGCTTGCCATGCTTCACTGTTCAAAACCTGATGACATTAGAATAAAATAAAAAACACTTCCACTGAGGGGAAAAAAAAAAAAAAGAGCCTTAAACAGCACATTTCAGTAGCTGAATGGTCTCACATCTTGAATATAAATCATTGCCTATGATAATGCTGTTTCATAAAAAAAACCCCAAACCTCTAATTTAATACCCTGAAGTCACTTTCAGAAACATTTTGATATTTTAGCATTCTGGTTTAAGATTTATTATGTAAATTATTCTGCTTTATTCAATCTACTCAGCTCACTCAGCCTCTCAAATTTAGCCTGGCTTCTTACAGAAGCAAACTTAATACAATTAGGACATCTGTTTTACAATTAATTCATGGATGCATGGCTCTGTTTCAACTAAGTCTGACAGAGGAGAAGAGATTTCAAATATATTAAAATCCTAAACATGTTGTGAGACTGGTGACTCAGCTGAGAGAGATCCTGTTATAACACCAACTGAAAGAAAGACAGGAAAGTCAAGTCACCTGCTGTATCCAAATGCACTGGATGTGTGGCAAATCACAAGTAGTTACAGAGCTGAGTAAAAAGGTAGATGGCATTAGGGGAGAGCAGAAGGCAACAGCAAACATACTTAGGAACACTATATATTGCTGGAGAGTTTGTCAAAGACATGAGGATAAGAAGATGCCAGGAAGAACATGGAAATATAAAAGCTTTGCTGAGGGGAAGCTGGCACGGACAGCCACTCTTTATAAGTTCCACAACTCAGAACAACTTATCAAAATGTCTCTCAATTCCAAATTCCAATACTATTTTTACATCACCACTGAGCTCAAGCACAATACAGAAGTCAGCAGGAAACCTCTAGTTTTGTTCTTTTGTTCTCATGTGAATATTGGTACAGCATGTAACACCCCATCAGCAAAGTGCTTTTCACTATTATAGCCCATTAGTAATGAAAGTACATTACTGTTCACATAAGTAGCCAAATAAATATAGCAGAAAGCAAGGTCCTGCAAACTGACAGCACATTAACATGCCAAGAACAAAACACAGACATGACTACTAAATGCCAACCCCCCCTGCATGGAAATATCTCTGGGAAAAAAAACCAAACCAAACCAAACCAACAATTTTTCAAACTTCTTTTCCTACAATGCACACACAGAGTCATCACCAGTGAAATTCAAAACCCAGCAGTTCCTTTCTTTAAATAGATTCTAAACTACCTGTGGAAGCTGCAAATTTCAACCATGTGAAAAACACCAAACACAAGAAGTTGGAGACACTGTTACGTGTGCTCCTCTACACCTGAAACAGTGCCAGCCCTCCTAAGTCACTGGTGGTAACTGGCAAAAATTCTGCTAAAGGATTGGTTTTGACAGTGTCCAAGTGAGGATCAGTCTGGCCTGCTAATGTTAAAATTGGGAGTGATGACAGAACTTCCAGGAGCTGGCCATGAGAAGCCAATGGTCAGACGAGGGGCATTACATAACCTCCTAATTGGCACCAGTCACACACATGCAGGTATTTCTTCCATGGACTGTGCTAGTACCTAAACCATATACCAAACTATACCAAAGGCATAGCTTCACGAGCAATTCTTTCAGCAGCACTGCTACCTTTTATAGGTGACTTCACACTGATTTGCTTATTACTCCCACTCCCTGCCATCCCCTTGGGCTGTTTCACCACAGCTGTTTGTGGCTACACAGACTCAGATGGGGAAACAGAACCGTGTTAGTTACCTGACTGCAAGAAAGGAAGAGAAGAGAGAGAGGAGGGGAACTATTTTCAGTCCTCAAATTGGGCTACCACACAGTTGCACAAACAGCTGCACCAGCACAACTGAGAGGTTGCATGGGGACTGAAATAAGTGTCTGTGCAAAAGAATTAGTTAAACTGGCACTGACAGCAATAGAAATGCGTATCAAGCTATGGCTCCAGGCAAAGTGGTTTGATCCACATGGGTTATTTCAAAGGATATGACAACATCCAGCTTCTGTGGATTTTTGGGTTTCTTAGGCACTCTCAACCTAGACATTCGAAACTAAGGGTTTCTTGTTTCAGGGCAGAGGAAACAGTTTACATTACTTTTAACCTGTTCTTACTAAAACTGTAACTGCTGCTTTTACTATCTTGCTTTGCTATCCCTATTCAACAGTATTCAACAGTAAATAAGCGGATTTGCAAACTGCAGGAAGTAATTTTCCACAACTGCAATCTCGTAATTGAGGAATCTTAAGGAATAAAAAAGAGGATCACTAACACATCTCCACTGCAAACTAGAACACTGTACAGCGTTAGCCAAGATAGCTTCAAATGAGTTACATTAGCACCTCTATCACAATGACAGCAGACTCCACACGGACTAATTTAATTGGCTGACTCCTTCCAACAAGCTCCTTTTAATGCTAATCCAAAGTATTTTTACATTATACTACAACCTACATACAGTGTAAATTACTTCTTCCCATTCTACCCCTCATCAAATTACAAAAGTCAACTTAATCTCATCTAAGGGAAACTGGCAAAAGATTCTACTTACTTTAAGAACAAAAATTCCATGTAGGTCCATCAGCAAGTTCATAAATAAAAAACAGTGATTACATTTACTTATGAATTCTCACACAGGCTCTGATTAATGACCTACACACTTGACTTAGAAGCAACTATACACTGGAATAGAAAAACAACCCATGAACTCTTAGGAACTGATGTGGTTAAAGCAGTTAGAGGTAAATACATGCACTAAAAATGCAAATTTAATAGGAGTGCCCATGCAGACACACTCTACTTACCTTTCGGAAAGGATTAAGGATTGAGGGTGCACAAGTATGATTTACTTTAGAAAATTAACTCTGGACTTTGAAGCAAACTAAGAACAAATAATACATGTTATCTGTGGTTTTATTCTAAAATCACTTCCATAAAAGAAGACCTCTTTCCCATTCAAATTTATTTTCAACATGATTATAAATTAATGTTTCTGTATTTCAATTCTAATCTTCTTTATCTGAGTACTACAAACACTATAACATAAATGCAAATCTGACTACTACCCTGCCATCTCACAGCAACGATTGTTAAATAGCAGTTTGGGTCTGGGTGTTTTTGAAAGCATTAATGAATATCCTGCTACTTAGAGGAATAAACAAAACCCAACCAAATTATAATTATCAACAAAATTTAGAGGCAGTAGGCCGAAAAATGAGAAATGACAGATGTGCATGATTACTGCTGAGATTTCTGTTACTGTCTCCAAATTACTGTCACAGAAACACAGAATGGTTTGGGTTGCAAGGGACCTTAAAGCTCATCTAATTCCAATCCCCCCGGCATAGGCAGGGACACTTCCCACAAGACCAGGTTGCTCAAAGCCCGATGCAACCTGGCCTTGACACTGTCAGGGATGGGACATTCACAACTTCTCCGGGCAACCTGTGCCAATGTCTCACCACTCTCATAGTGAAGAATTTCTCCCTAATTTCTAATCTAAATCTACTTTTGTTCAGAGTAAGGCCATTCCCCTTGTCCTATTACTAAGGCCTTTGTAAAAAGTTCCTCTCCAGCTCTCCTGTAGGCCTCCTTTAGGTGCTGGAAGCTGCTCATGTTGAGCTTCTCATCTACCACATGTTGAGCTTCTCATCTACCAACATCCCTACTATGTAAACTCTGATTCAGTATTTCCTATTGTTTGGGTTTAGGTTTTTTTCCCTATTATGGAACAACTTCAACCTCTAGCTGCTGAAGCAAGCCAGGTATTTAATTGCCTTTCTGTGGCTTTCTAAGCACATAGTTTGAATATTAGGTTTGATGGTGGTGCACTTTCATCAATAAAATGTAAAGTGACTACCAAGAAGAAACAACATATTAAAAAGAATAAAAGTTCAGTGCATTTTTAATTTTCAACTCACTGCCTGAAAGACACTGTAAAGATAACATCTAACTAATGGAAGTCTTAAGAACATAAAATTCATTCAAGATGTGAATAAAGGATTCTCTGTCTCAAAGCAGAAGAATGGAAGCACACATATACACACAACTGCCACAAAACTGCTATTTATACCACTGGATAAAGAAATTGGATTTTCTTGTACTTTGATAAAAGAACTAATAATCACTGGCCTGACTACGTGCACTAGTGTTACTACAGTAACTATATTTGCCTATCTACTGTTCTTAAAATTTTAGACTTTAAATCAACAGAAGGTAAGACTCTAACAGTGCATTACTGCTTTGCAGAAGTGCAAACAACTCACTACTTCATCAGGAGCTACACTTATCAATACAACATAAGGTTTCATAGTCTCTCAAACTTTTAAAATCTTCTAAATGTCACTGCTCTGCTCAACCTGTTGATCATTAACAACTTTCACAGCTTCCCTTTTAACAAGCAAAAACCCCCAATTAAAAAAAAAATCTCCTTAAAAGCACTGAAATTGAAGAGCATTTAGAAAACCTGCAATGTCATTGTCACATTTTCTCTTTACTCCTTAAGAAGTACATTCAGCTGCCCACAGTTTTTATCCTAAATTCCATGCGGATGTAGCCACTGAAAAAATGAACTCAAGATTTCATATTTCAAAACTGAAATTATACTTGAATAGTGGTATAAGTAGTTTAATCCTTACCCTTTCCAGATTCCAACAAGATAGAATAAATATGCTGACGAGCAGGGCGGTAGATAAGTGCCTGTCCAGGAATCTCTGTATCAGATTCATCTTCCAAAGAGTTGCTGCATTCGATCTCTCCCTTACTCAGGATATTGAAGATTGTGTAATTTTCAGACTGGACGTGCTGTTCTTTAGCTAACTGTTCAAAGAAAGAAGGAGGCATTATCTCCAAAATTAAGGAGGATTAAAAACTAACAAAATGTATTCACTGTTCAAGGAAACAGTACTTTCTCTAGCAGTGGAAATGGAGTGAATGGCCAGGGTTGGAACAAGTGCTTTTTTCAGGTAACACCAGTATAGTATACCTTCAGATATCTACCTTTCTGGGGATAGGAATCCCCAGGAAAACCATCATTGCCTTTCTTAGCCCCTTCCTGAATTCATAAAACTTGGGGGGGTTAATGACAGTTTTTTAGAGAGTAATTATTCTTAAAATGAATTCTGAATTCAGACACAGAGAAATGAGCTGCCCTCCTTTAGTCATCTGAAAATGTACATTTTTTCTTTAAATAGTGACTGAAGGCACAACAAAACCCAAACTTTTATTGTAAGATGAAATACATAAGACAACTCCATTTCTTTCCTGAGCTGACTTTGCATAGTATACATTGTGGTGAAATTAGTATACTTACCTTCACCACACTTTCACTTTGCAATAGCTTTTCCCCAAGAAAAGAAATACAATCTACGCTAGGGAGGAACATCAGGCCTGCCAGCTGTTGCTGAAAAGCAGAATTGCAGCACCACCCAGGCTGCATATTATCAATGCACCGCATGCAGATACATCTGGCTACAGCAGCTGGCTACAATCATTCTCAGTATCAACAGGGACTACTGGTCTGAAGCAGCACAGGTGCAGAAGCAACAATGCTACTCTCAGGCAGCACAGAATTTCAACCAGGAGCACCAGTAACTTGGACTGGCCAAATGCAGAGCCAGACCTTCTATGTCACAACCTCAGACCAAAACCATGGGAGTGCTCAAACAGCGGAGCTGAGCCCATTTTTTTCATGGAGTACCGCTAATAAATTCTTCAGGACCCGTGCCATATGGTGTATAGGCACAGAAGTTTCTCTGCTCTCCATTCCCAGCACTTGTCATCTTATTTGTATTATTTGGATTGTGCCATCCATACAGCTATGTCACTAGAAATTACCAGACCACTGACCAGCTCAAAATTCACCATTTCTGCAGAAATCCAGTATCCGCAAACCTGGGAATCCAGCAGGTCAAAGCTGCAGCCAATTAATGGGTCATTACTGATCAAAACTAATTCTACTGAAATGTCATACTTTCAGAAGAAATTCTCACATAAAATCAATGATAGGCTTCCGTATACAATGCCAATCAACAAAACATTTCTTTTGAGTAATAAATAAATGGTTGCTCTGGAATAAATACTTCTGCATTCTTACTATATGTAAAAAATATAATCCCTCAAATCTACTTTTCTATAAAACAAAAACCAAATATTGAGTATTTCTAAGCATCATTTGAATGAAGCATTGAACCATTTCATACAAACCATGTTTTTATCATCATCTGAAAATACTAGTTTGCCAATAATCTACACATCCTTATGTAGTGAAAAAAAAAAGCTTATTTCAAAAGAATTGCTGTATTCAATGCTGTATCTTGAAAAATACTTCTGATTTACATCTACACTCAGGTAGAAAGTTACATTCTTTTCAGGGAGAAGCAGGAATGTGTCCTTAAAGTTGGAACTGAGCTGTGTATGTCATTTACATGCAGTTCAGATTAGGTGGAAGGTAAACAGAACTACATATGGTTTTCAAAATATGAAGCAAAGCACACCCATTACATATACGATATTTAAACATCTGTAACAAAACCAAATGACAAGTTAACATGCCTACAATTTTGCCTGCAATTTCCTTGCCCCAGGGACTGGCTTAACATAGGAATTATAGAATCATAGAATAGTTAGGGTTGGAAAGAACCTTAAGATCACCTAGTTACAATTTCCCTGCCATGAGCAGGGACACCTCACACTAAACCATGTCACCCAAGGCTCTGCCCAACCTGGCCTTGAACACTGCCAGGGATGGAGCA